>VXBT01009887.1:387475-618954 GCA_013400235.1 Oriolus oriolus | reverse complement strand
TTTTTTTTTTTTTTTACTGTTAGCTGTAAATTCTCTTCACCATGGACTTTGCCTGGTTTGAAAAATCCATTATAAACTGTGGAAATGTTACATGTGTCAACAGAAGGACACAAGCAAGCCTGTACACAGTGGTACACAGTGTCTAATATGTACTTGGTTACTGGCTTCTTTTGAAACAGATAAGGGACAGAACTGGCTTTCTGCAATTAGGAGCAGGATTTAAAGATTTGCCCTCTAGTCAGGTGACAGCTTCTGGGAAGTTTTAGGAGAACAACCTGTCTGCCTGATCTATTTAGTTGAAATTCATCATAAGTTCAAAAGGTACTGGGGGTCATGATTTATTACAAAAAACCCCAAACAGCAAAACCATATGAAGAGAGGACACGGCCTTTGAATATAAAAGCTAAAACACCGAAACACATGCTGGATCAAAATCTTGGCCTTGCTAAAGTCAAAAGTGATTATATTTCAGTCCTGACAGTGTTTCACCTTACATGTTCTATGAGCCAACCTATGGAATTGTTTATCAAAAAGACAGCTGTTTGTTTTGGTAATAAAATAGAAAGGAGATACTAGTAAATCCATCAACATTCTTCCCCTCCCTGATGAATATATTCTCCACAGTCCCAGCCTCTCAAAGGTAAGCTGTCTCCTAAAGGCAGGAGCAATGAAATCACAGCATGCAGCTTTCTACCTTTCTGTTTCACTTAAAACTGTTTTATTCAGAGGAAAAGAATCCTAAATGTTCTAAAATCAGCACTTCATTGTGTATTTGAGCCCCATGGTTAGGAGGTAACCACAATGGGTCTTTGATTTGACCCTAAAGTTTTCAAGCACTGTCTTTTGGGTTATATGTCAATACATACACATGAGATAATCAAGTCAAAGTCTTTCCATGCTCTAACTCCATGCATAAATAATAACAAAAAATATTAATAACACGTCCCATGCAGATCAGTTCGAAGGATCAGACTAATAGCTGTTTTCTTTTTAACTTGCTTCAATCCATTTTGAAAGCCAGAATTTCAGAGCTGGACAGAATGCAAAGAGAGACTGTGTGAACAGACGGATTAGCTAAAGGTACAGGTTGTTAATCCCCTGGAAATGGCCTGTTATCACAGTTAAATCCCTCTCTTCGGGATAAAAAATAGAAAATGAGAGAACAACTCCTGTTCTTATGTTTGTGTTAATTTTTTTGTTGTTTAATTGTCATCTTGCAATACAAGTAATGCTTTCTACCCAAGATATTCTCAGGAAATAACAAAAGCTCTTCCTTTCCCCTGGCCCCTTATTATCTGTATCCTGACCAGAGCTGTTGAAATGGAACAGGTTTTTGAATGAAATGCCTTTAATTTTAATGCAGTTTGTTCAAAGCTTAGAAGTGTTGTTGCTGCTGCACAAGTGGAAGGAGAGCTAAGGAAGATACAACCTAACCAGGAATATTCCCTTTTGTACTTTCCCTGTTGGCAGTGTGGTTTTTAGATGAAAGAAGAAGTCTTGCTTGCTCTGTTTGGAGCAAGGCGCTTGAAGAGAAGGAGAAATATTCTTCAGATCCCTGTCAAGAGAATAAGAAACAGTTTCATCATCTGCAGAATTCTGCGTTCCTCTGAACAGTAAAAATGAGGGTCTGCAGTAGCAATGTACTATCAAGGCATGTTATAGGTATCTTAGAATTATTAGTACATGTATATGCATGTAACTATACCTGTAGAAAATACCAGAGGTGCCTATATAGCACAGTAGCTATGCAAAAGCTACTGATGTGTCAGACTGTTCATTAACTGCATACCAAAATGTCTATTCTGAATTTACGATTTCACTACTTACGACCCTCTCCTTAATGTGAAGCGTGGAGGGACAGTATGCATTAGTGGCATCTACACAGTGACCATGTATAATCAACAGATTCAAGATGATGTTCACAGTGAGCTGTGATCTCAATGTATGAAATATCCAGCCTTATTGGATTTCTTACATACTTTAGATTGCAGTTCAGCAACTGAAATTTTCTCCCACATCCTGACAAGTCCTGGCTCTTATTTACAATCTTTCATGTACTCAAATATCAACACAGTGTTGTTGTAGTTGCTCTAGGAAAGCTGTGTGTAACACTTGGTCATGCTGGGTCAGAGAATGTTATTAAACAATCAGAACCAAAATACTGGCATAAGAATATTGACTTTCCCATGTGTTGCTAATGCCTCAGCCCAGAGGTAAACCAGTTAAAATGTCTATTTCAATTAAATCAGATATGTACGTAACATATTATTACTTTGCTAAGGAGGAATAAATACAGGCACGTTCCTTGGAACTTTGCTGAATCTAGGCCTGATATAGCATTTCTCCTTTTATGCAGGCATTGGGAACAATATGTTCTTATGATATTAATATAACCCATCTGCCAGTTGCATAAAGGCTGGCAAATTAGCTCATCGTTTTTCATCCTACATTACAAGAAAAAAAGAGAAAAAGAAACCCACCCCCAGCATTACTGGGATGCTGCAAAGCTGTGAAGGAAAACTGATGGGTTCAAAGCAGCCCTTGCTATGCTCTGAGCACAGACCTGCACTTCTAATTAATGTACAAATAACCTCCATGTATTAAAAATTCAGGACAAACAAATGTCTGCAAGCATTAATGGTGACAGTCACAATCACGCTCTTTCTGTGTCTGGCTGTGTTTTTGGAAAATTGAGCAGAGGCTCCTCTTGGCCCTCACAGTGACCTGCCATTTACATCGTCCAAGGAGTGAGGTATTCCCCCAGCTGTGACAGGCACAGCAAAGCACACCTTCTCCCTAGGCAGGTTCTCCTCCATCCCAGGACAAAGGCTACTTTACCCTATCCAGCTGTGAGGGCACTATTGGTAGAGCTGTGCTGCTAAATAGTATAATTAAAAAGAAAGCTTTACTTTTGTAATCCAGGGACTAAAAGTGTAAGAAGAGTCCATTCAAATCCATGTGCAGGACAACTGCACCCCTCAGGGCTTAGCAGGCCAGGTGGAGCACTGCACTAATAAGATGGATTTAGAGTCAAACAGGTAATTTCATCTGAACTGACTTAGGTGCTCTGCTCTGCTAAGTCTCTAAATTGTCCTCCACTTTGACCTTAGTCAAGAAAACCAGTTTTTAGCCTTTTGATGTCAGGTTTTCTTGGGGAGAACCATCCTATTAATCTTCTCCATTGCTGTACCCCAGGGACAGAGAATGACTCTGTCGTGCTTGCAGTTGTACACAAATCTGAAATAGTACCCAAATTTTGCTCTGCTTCAATAAACATGCAATGGCTGAAGCAATGTTCTGAAATGTGATTCCCCAAAACTGAGTGAAGCTAGCAAGGAAAAGGCTGTTTCATATTATTCCCCATGTGGGCTTATTTATAACACTGCTTGTACTACTTAGAGATCTAAATAATCTTGGAAAATACAAGAATATAAGAAAAATGTGCTTTAATAACATGCATGTGTTCTATTCATGAGGAAGATTTTACATACAAACATTAGTTGGTGTCAAACATAAACTCATCAGTTTACAAGGTGAAAATAAAAATCATGAATGTTAATCTTGGCTGACCACCTGCAGAGTATGAGCTGAAGGCCCTTATGCGTTTGTAAGGCTGGACAGGCTGGAGAAGGTCCAGGGAAGGGCTGCAAAGATGACCAAGGGACTGGGAAGCAGCCATGTGAGAAAAGGATGGGAGAAATGGGTTTATTCAGCCTTGAGAAAAAAAGCTTAAGAAAGACAATATCACCTATTCCACTGCTTAAAGGGTGGCTAGAAAGAAGATGTAGACCAATATTTTACAAGGAGTCACATAGTAAAGGTGAGGAGCAAAGAGTATGAGTGATTCCTGGGAGGATTCTGATTAAACATAAGAGGAGAATTTTTCACTATAAGAACAGTCAGCCATTGGAATAATCTCTCCAGGGAAGTTGTAGATTATCTATCATTGGACACTTTCAAGATTCACCTGCACAGGGTGCTGAGCCGTCTTGTCTAGACCATGCTTTTGCCACAAAAGGTTGGACCCTTAAGGTCCCTTTTCAACATGGTATTCTATGATTCTATGATTTGCAACTAGACCCACAGTTTTCAGCTGAGCTGCACATTAAGAAAATATATGCAAATAACATACCATGTCCTGATGAAAAGATACACAAATAAAAATCTTCCAAATGCCATACTGGGTCATTCCAATGCTTAATTTTCCCAATGTAAGAATAATGACTTAAAATTATTAATTTCAGTAGAGCTATAACAAATAATACCAGCTGTGCTTTTGGCTCTTGACTCAGGTTTGCTTTACATTTGCCAGGAGCAGCTCTGTTTATTCGTACCAGCTTCACCACTGCTTTCATTACAAGGGCACGAATCCAGTGTAACAACTCTAGAGACAGGACCCCAATACAGACGACTGCTTAGAAAAACTGATAATAAACTTCCTTCATAAGACTTACACAAGCCTCCAATAAAACAAGCAGTAACAATGTTTATGTGTATTTTTATTAGCTTTTGTTTTATTTTCTTCCAGGAATTGTTTAAAATTTGAATCACAACCATTCACACCATGGCTCAGAAAGGAACGATATATTGTTGACTGAGAACTGGCTAAAGGATCATAAACAGGATGTAAGAATAAATAATCATGCATTAAGATGAGACACTCTATTCAGCAGGAAGAGAGAGACTGGTGTTAGGCCTGCTTTTACTTAACAGCATTATTAATGGTCTTGAAGAAGACACAAACAGGACATTAATTAAAGTCTATGGATCCAACTGAATTGAGATGTTTTGCAAACACCATTGAGAAAGGGAAAATTATACAGTGGGAAAGAGACAGGTTAGAAAAATGAGCAGGGGTCAACACAGGCTTCACCTTCACCAAATGCAGGTAATGAGATGAAGGAAAGCAGATTTACACATACATATTCAGTAGATGGAAATTCCCTAAACGAAAATCTCAATATAGACATGATAAAGGGAAATAGAAATAAAAATATATTGTGACAAGACAATAAGAAACAAATCAACAGGACATTCTGAAAAAGGATGTGGCAGTGAGGCCCTGACTCAGGAAAACATCCAGCCTTAGCCACAGCTATCAGCAGAAGTAAAAATTCTGGCTTGGATCTACAGTTTGGTATGAACACGACAGACCAAAGTAGTACACCTGAGACTGACCCTGAGATAATACTACTTTGAGATGCTAGAGATATACTGAATAAACAACCAGAAGATCATTTGTAAGAAAATACAAAATGAGTCCCTCAATGTCATTTTTAAAAAGAGGTTAAATCATAGAGCTGTCAGCGCTTACTTTTAATCTCACATCAGAGCTCAACAAGTACAGCACATCTCTTTAGGTGATCACCTTGACTGGGTTATCATGACAATAGTTCCTGCTAGTATCTGACAGACATATAGCCTCCATGTCAGTCACACGGAAACTCCACTAATTCATCCCTCTTACTGCAAAGACGAAACAGCTACAAAACATGGGAAGATTTAGAAATAGAAAAAAAGCAAACAAGATCTTGCAAATTAAAAGGAGTTAATTGCAAACTGCAAAAGACATGTCGTGGTTTAATCTCAGCCAGCAGCCCAGCCCCACGCAGCCACTCGCTCACTCACTGTCAATCAGCACACAACACAAGCCCAATATTTACAGAATGCAAGAAAAGAATGAGAGTTGCTTAAAAAGATTAAATGTACTGAACAAAACCTGAACGATTTAATGTTCTACCATTACATGTGAATGACTTCACTTCCATAAATCACAACTGGCAACTAGATTAACAACAAAAATCCTATTGTGACTGACCATAAGTGTGCTGGTAAGAGTAGCACGTGAACAGTAGAAAGTAAATATGTATTAGATAACGCTGTTTAGCAGATGGTAACTCCAAGTGGCATGAAAATAATTGTGGGAGATTGAATCACACTCTTTCTGTGCCCACCTGTTGTAAATCTGGAATAACTCCACGAAACCCCTGTAGTTAGTGTGGTACAAGTGTGGAATTTGCACAACTCTGCTGTGAATAGCTGAAGTTTTCCAGTTTCTAAAACGAGCACAGAATAAAACTGTATTCATTTAAATGCAAGTCATGATAGATTTACGTCTCGAGGAAATGAAAATTACCTTTGAAAATAACAAAAAAGAGAAAAAAAATCCAAATGTAGTGCAAAAACGAGAGTAGTTTTACCCTCCTTGCCAGGAAATAACAACTTGCCTGAGATCTTGTGGTAGTGTTCTTGTTCTAGTTTGATGCTTCTGCACTGAGAAGAGAAAAGAAAAAGAAAAAGAAAATACTACTAGCACTGGGTGCAGAGGAGAAGTCCCACTGGTACCATTGTGCAGAAGTCTGTTTTGTTAAATGCATCCACCTTCGTGGATCTGAAATCTATGGAGGAATCTCAAACACAGCTAAGCTGAACATTCTTGGGGAGCAGGAGAATATTCTGAGAAATGTTTGCTCTGGTACTGTATTTCTTTAATGGTTTCACTTGTACCAGACGCAGATGGGTCTTTTGTCTGAGCAAATTCTTCTGTTCTTATGTTTTAAGGTCATGTGGTTTTACCCATAGAGAAAAGCTGAATGATAGAAATTACTGGATTTTTTTCCTGGTGTTGTGGCATGTGATAATTTTATTTGTTTAATGACTGAAAGAGCACTCCATGTCATTGCCCAGCAAAACACTGAAGCACATACTAATTTAAGCCACAGAAACAAGATCTTCTGAGCTGTTAGGCAGAAAAATATGCCTGTGAAGGATATTACATATAGATTAAAGTTTTGGATAAGAATGTCTGAAGAACATCTTTTTATAGGGGAATGCAAGTACAGCTCTCTCAGGAAAAAAGGAAACAGAGGACGGCACCAGTTCTTTTTCATATGTGAAGGCAAATAAAACCTGCAAGTGCTTGATCAACCCCCCTCCCCTCAATGTACTAGAAAGCACCTTCGTTATCTTTTAACAGCAGTGGATGGGACCAGATAGATTTGGATAACACATTGTTGATGACTTTTGCTCTGAATAACACCAGGTTAAAAGTCTCCTGGGAGCTCAAGTACTTTTTTGGGTTATTATGGTAGAAACAAGACAATTTCTTTTGTGGGTTGACCCTGTGCAAGAGGTCAGATCACCCCATTAGACCCAATGTTAACCATTTCCCTGAGAAAGGAGATCAAATTCTCATTTAAAACATTGCCAGCTGGAGGAAGCTCTTCACATAAGTTCTAGTGGGCTGAAATTCAAATCCCTAGGTTTGTAACAAGATACCTTAATCATTCTGTTTCTAACTTCTTGTCTTCCTGGGGCTTTAGAAGAAAAGAGTAAATATAACATTTTAAGGAGATCATAAAATGCACCAAGGTGTGTAGCTCTTCCAAGATAATTATATACTCAAGGGGTATAATGAGGGCCATGTTCCTTGAAGATATAAGAAATGTGGGTACTTCAGCCGAATAAATTCCCTGGAGTATATAATTCTGTGCTGAATATGTTAAAATGTACTCTTTAGTGGACAAACCCAGAAAGGCTAAGTGCTTCTGAGGTAAGTATTGTCCCATCAGACACAGGCTAGGCTCTTAATTAGTCAGTTAAATTACTTTCTCTCTCCTTTTCAGTGGCTTCTTTTAGATGTTTTTTCACCTGCAAGCACAATTTTCATTTTGCTAAGGTTAATCATAACCACATAAAACTACAGAAACTCACAGTAGTCTAATGTAACCCCCTAACTACCTGAGCACATTAAAAAAAGGAATAAAATGTTACTGTACATTCAACATCACTAAAGTAACAACAAAAAACTTCCCACCAAAAAAAAAGGTGAGGGAAAGCAAAGATAAATAGACATTACCTGTGATGTCAGGGCCACGTTCCACGGCAATACAACAAAAAACATCAATAATGGTCTCAAATACCAGTTACCATAATTATTCTCTCCAGGTGGGACATCCTGTTTGACAGTTCTTTTAATCCTCTCCTTGATTCTACAGCACTGATCTCACATGTGCTAGTACAATGCACAATATGGCACCAATAATCTTACACCAACAGAAAGCAGCAGTAAAAGCATTCCCATCGCTGCTCCTGCCACCAGCAGTCTCCTGTCATCCACTCCCTCATTCTGTAAAGGCTTTGGAAAAAAAAGGCCTCTGAGATCTTCACAGCAGTCTAGGGATTAAGATATTAAATTAGTTTGGACGGTTTATTCATCCCTTCAAACACTCTGACATGTAGGTTTTTAGTCTCAAATTGTTCCTCCAGTCTGATTAACTTTGGCAAGTATTTGACAAAAAAACTCCTATTGGTAGGGGCACATGCTTTTTATTTTACATTTTACTAACACAAATATATGCACAACCCAAATTTACCACGCTTCATCAGATTCCCAAGATGCAAAGCAATGCATTATACAAGATATACTTCAAAACAATACTCCCAAATTGTACCAGGCTGTAATTTATTTTTTTTTAATAATTAGACACAAATCAGCATATTTTCTAAAAGGACTCCTGAAACAGTCTTCTAAGCTTAGCCATGTCAACAACATGACCTAAGGTGGATGAAGTGCTTAAGGGTAATAACATAAGGAAATTATTTTTCTTGCTTGTTTTTAGACTTTTTAATTTAATTTTGTGTTTATTTCTATACCACATTATATATAAGATACACTTATCAGGAAGTAAAATAAGACCTCTGGATATCTAGACATGATTGCCTATCAGTCTGAAGAAAGAAAGGATAACATCTGACATGTTTTATTGCCTGAGGGGGCAAGTATTAATTGAATTCATAAGAAGTAATAATTTGTGCTATAAATTTTTAAGGCATAACTGGCACATTTGGACATATGAAATGGTGAGATCTCAAATTTTAATTTTGTCTCCCTCTTTTCCAGGAATTTTCTCCAGCCCACTAAGTCATCAATAAATATTCTTGGAGTATACAGATCTGAAGCATTCAGGGAACACTCAAAATCTTGGTTTGGCTTTCTTTTCATGTCCACTGCTTCGCTCTCTGCAAAGGCAGGATTTGTTCCATTCTCAAAAGAATAAATTCATAAATAACAGCAGATAACATTGTTTTATTAAATAGGTGTAGAAAAATCCCTCAGAACCATGCACATATATTTCTTTTCTTGGAAGAAAAGATACATACAACAGAGGAACAGATGTTGAGATAGCTCCAATGAAGTTGCTCTGGTACTTGCCAGGAAAGGTGCCTCCAAAAAATTTCTGATCAGTGTCAAGACAAAAATTAGCATTTTATGAAAAAAAAGAAATGCATTTCATTCTACGATGATTTTAAAAATAAGAGATTTCCTATCTGCTTACTGAATAAAGATGACATATTTATACAGACATAAATTTAATTTTGTCTCTTCTCCTGATCCAAGAATGTAGAAATTGTAATATCTCATAATATGATTAATATTGTTCTTACTGTTTTAATCACAGACGGTTCACCTACTACAATATTGCATTTGTATCTGCAGATAATTGCCTTCCTTCAGAGAGTGGTCTGAATAATAAGCTGGAGTAATTAAAATAAACTGGCATTATTTCAGAGTGTATTGCTGCTGTACAAAAGTAACCAACAGGCACATATTGGGGAAGTAAACTTCAGTATGACTTATTCACTCACAGATGGCAAAGGCATTTTATGGCATCATAGTTTAATTTCTGGCATAGTGGAGAATTTTGCAGACATTTGCCTGGATATGTAGGGTTTGAAAGGTGTGAATGAGGAAGGTGCATTGTTTAGTATTTGGCTGCAGGGATGCTCACAGCAAGTTCCCTCCCCTCAAACACAGAATCATCTGGACATTAACCTATCCAAGAGCTGTGCAACCATTGGAAAGGGATCTTTTTCTTTAGGCTCTTAGACAGGGCTACAACTGCATGCAGAATCAATACAGATCCATAATTCCTCAACCATTTTTGGCATAAATCCAGCACATATGATAGGCTTTAGGCTTCTTCCTCATACTCAAGAGAAGAACTAAGGTGAAATTCTTTCTATTTAATTTTAACTTCTAAAATGTAAGCTTCTGGTTACCCAGGCTCTCTGCGACCCATGGAGCATAGAGTCTACAAAGAACATAATGCAAGCCTAACTTAAAATATCAGACAGATGCATGAATCGTCTTCAAAAGGTGGCAATATCTTCCCATTGTCTATGGGCTAGAACCTACAGAAATAGCAGAAGCCTGGGCTTCAGATTTTGACAAGGTTATGAAAAGGAAGTTTCTATACCCAGTCACAATACCCAAGGTACATTTTGCTTTACACCTGCCAGTTACCATCCTGTCTCTGTATGCACTCATTGCCATTGATGCTGGCCACCCTCTGTAGGAAGGCTGTACTCTGAACCAGGTGCTAACTCGAAGTCCACAAAGTTGTTTGACATTTTCCCTTATCTCTACAAAATTTTATTATTTCCTACATCTGCTACAGTTTTGAAACAATCTACTGAAAACATGACCAGAAGTAGACAGTTATTTTATCAGTCATTTTGGTATGATCTTTACACTTTAAAACAACGTTCTTATATCTACCGCTTCCTAGCTTATAAATGGAAAGCACTTATTGTCTCAGCACTGTGTCAGAAATGCTTACCTTTCTACACTCTCTATAGAATGGCTTCTGGCTACGGAAACAAGGTGTGAAACTCTGATTTTTTAAAATGTATTTAAATCTAGTCCATCTTTTCCATCACATCTACCACCCTTCACCTCAGCTCTCAATTTTAGCAGCAACAATATTACATGCAACTTACTGACAAAATTACTGAACAACATCAGGTGAACTGCTACTTCCAGCAGTGAGACAATTCAATCAGCCAATTCTTAATTAATTCAATATGTGCCCTTTTAACATTCTAGGGTTTTTTTCCAGGATATTTTGCAGTACTTAATCAAATGTTTCAGAAAAGTTAAAGAGTAGTTCATCTTTTCGATTACTCCTCAAACTTCTAGAGTCATCAGACAAAATAAATTGTTTGATATTTATTTTCCATAAAATAACATTGTTATTGATTACATTTCTTGGTCTTAATTATTTTTTAATTGAATACTGCATCGGTTTTCCATTATTTTACTTTACTTAGGAGTGCTGGTAGACTAACAGTCCACAGTTACTCACATCAGTTACATTCCCTTCCAGGCTTTTGGCTTTTCTTCAGGGACCAAAGTTAATGGCTAGATAAGGATATTTTTAACAAAACCCTCTGGAATTCCCAAGGGAATTCATCTGAGCTTTATCTTTGAAAATATATTTTCCTTGTGGAGAAAATTTGCTTTATTTTAAAGTTCCTAATTGCTACTGGACTGGGAGTTGTTTTATTATTTTCACTTGCTAGAAGTACCTAGTCCTTCTTCCCAGATACTAACAACAAATACTTATTGAACACTTTTCCTTTTGTGTATTAATAATAACTACTTTATTAGCTTCAGGTGTAAATGTCTTTCTCAAGGTTTAATATTTTTCCCCCAAAATTCTCAAAAAAATCCCCTTTCTGTGTGTCTACTTGACCCACCTCAGAACTATTTACCTGGTATCTTTATCTTCCCTTATTAAAGCCTTTAATTGCTCTGCCAGTTCAAGTAGATAATTTCCTCTTCTTTACCCTCTCTGAACCACATTAAAGTGGTATCATTAGCCGAGACTCCTTTCTGAGGTTATGGGTAACTGAAACACCCCTCATTATTCATCTTCCTAATATTTGATTTGGGATACAAAATTAATATGATATTAAAAGATAATGTTTCCATTTAAAATTATCACATTTTTACAGTAATTACAGGAATAAAATCACCCATAGTCCTAACGGGCAGCGAAGAGGACATTAGAACTCTGTGGCTACTGCTCTAGTCCTCATTATGGAGAACACTGGACACCAGTTGGAACTTATAAAGCTGGAAAATGGATAAAACTTCATTAGCTCTGCCAGCTCCTTACTAAAAAATATGCCTGATTCAAGACAGGATGAAAACCTGAACACAATAACTAAATTAAGAGGATAATTTTTAATTAGTATCAGATTTTCTTCCTGAATATGACATATGTCAAATTTTCATGTCATATTCCCTAGAATCTTGCTGTTATATTTCCAATCTGTAAAGCTCACATTCGATCTCTAAATTTTCATGAGTTTCTTGCTCAGATGGGGGTTTTTTTTATCTTCCTGTCTTCTCCTCGTGTATCACATCGGGCAAGACATGTACCTTATAAATCCAAGAAACCTTCAGCTGTCTGCAGAAGCCAAACTATTTGTTGCTTTAGTTGTTTTGCCAGATAGTTTCGAACAGTTTCTGTGTATAATCCCATAAATTTCTGTGTAATTTAAATGAGTTTATTTCTCTCTGCCTGGAATGGATTTCTGCTTCAAGATGCTCCTTCAGCTGCTCATAGTTCATCTTCCACATTCCAAACATTGCTTTAATCTCTTGTTATTTTGTACATATACTCTTTACATTTGTTTTGAGATGCATCAAAATAAAACTTTCATATGATCTTTTAATTCCTTTTTGTATTGATCTTTAACCTGTCATTCATAGGTGACAAATTGCCAGAGAGCTACAACTGAAGCCAACCGCAAGGGCAAAATCCAACACCATCTCTCTGTGTTACTTGTTCAGCATTGTTGAAAGCTGGGATCACTGCTTAAAGAAAGCTTCCAGAAAACTCTTGATTAGTATTTACCAATTCTACTTTCTGTCAGTTACTTGAGCTACATTATCCATCTCTTTATGTTTGTCTCTGGGAAGTTTTTTCTTCAGCTGCAGTAGATATAAAGGTTTTGCTTTTCACACGGCTCATGAAGCAATGCTGTTTTCATTGCGTTTTAGGCTAATGTATTCTGATCTATTTGCTCCCTGATGTTGGAAGCCTGATCTGTTTATCTAAATCCATAAGAAACCCTGTCAGTGCAGGTTGGAACTACCATTTATATCATGGGGACATCTGTAAAACGCTCCTGATGATTCAGATTTGTCTGAATCCATATGAAGGAAAAAAGGAAAACAATCCAAGGAGCAACAATATATTGTGAGGCAACATCTTTTGGAAAATTACACTTAAGTTACAATATGCAGATACTCTCAAAACAGAAATATGAAACAAACCTACTTCTTTCTAAATTTTATGTTAAATACAAATGAAATAAAATATTTGTGAGCTTAGATAACTCTGTGTCTTCAGATAGCAAACTTGAAAGGAAAAGAAAAGTGGTGGAGACATTAGATGTTCCTAAATAAATTTCATCTTTGGAAAATCTAAACTACTAAACTGTTCATTGTTCTTGCAAATGACCTGACCTGTCTTTTCCATTTCAGAGACAGTTGGCTCTGTCCACTAAAGTCAGACTTTGTTTCAATCCAGAAGAAATTGAAAATACAGAATTATTTGATAATATTAATGTTCATTGTGCCTGCTAATGAACTAGAAAGAAAGAAAAATCTTGAATCTCCATTTTGTTTCTCCAACTTTGCAATGCAATCGAATGATGTATGCAATAGTGTAACACTGAATTAATCCTGATAGAGCAAGTCAAAAAGGAAAACACTCAGCTTCTGAGGGTTTTGTTATTCTTGCTAAAATTATTATTCAACTTAATTTTGAATAAATATAAACAAATTTGAAAATGTTCAGGAAACAGGCATATATATACTGCAAGAGCTGCAGATGTTCGGTGGAATTAATGCTTTTCTGAGCATCAGAAATTGGTTTGCAGTTCTGGTTTGACCCAGGTTTCCAGGGCTTCCTAAACCCTGAATTCATATGCAAGAACCCAGAAACCGATGTCTGTCTGCTTGCTCCAAGATGGACACTTGGAGCAAGCTCTGCATTCTCGGGTTTCCAGGAGATGCTCAGGAAACTTGCCTCAGGATTGGCAAGACACCTGGAAGGCAAGGATGACTCAACAAATTCTTGCATTTTTACTTTTGCTAGAAAACATCTCATTAACTGCTCTGGTGGATGAGATTAATAACTTGCATTTAAGCTTCAATTTAGGCTCACTTCAGTCTTAAGGAAAAAATATTTGGTTTAAAAATATGATTGCTGATAAATATATATGCAACTTACAAAATGCGCAGATGAGAATTACTCAAAAATAGCATGAAAATCTGTGGGAAATGTCAGCAGGAACAATTTCTTAAACCATTTTTAATCTTTCTGCACACCCACACAAAAAAGCAACCAGAAAATATAATACATGTAGAGATAATTCATTGAATTAAATCAGGAAATACAAAGCAGAACCAAACTTTTCTATGGAGAATTGACTCTATAAATATGCATTTTTAAATTAAAAAGAAAAGTTCACTCCAGAACTTCTACCAGCTCTAACTCTGGTGATCTTCATCATCTTTTACATTTGAAATTACCCACTATGAGATAGGTTCTCAGCAGTGTTGAAGAAAGATGCCTGTGAGTCATTTCTCCATTCCCATGATATAGCCTTTATAAAGTGAAATGTTGCCAGCTTTTGTGGTAGACATTCTCAGAAGAACCACTCAGCTGTAGAGAGGACCGTCTGACTTACAGTGTCCAGTGGCTCCACTTCATTTTCAGCCTTGAAGAACAGGAACGATACAGCAATTCTGGCTTATCCCTTCATTGGCATTTTTGAAAAAGCTTTAAATGCTTTTAAGTGATTGGGCAGGACCACAGCAGCACTTCTTCCTCTTTGGCTGACAAATCCAAGCATTCTTGCGTTGCCAAGAGATCTATCACTGCAGTGAGTATCTTATCTCAGGGACAGCAACAGGCAAAGAAAAATAACTCATGAACTTTCATCTCCAAGTCAGGTCTTCTGACCTAAGACAGAGAAGGTTCCAAGGAAGAACTACATTTTTGCAAGCTCCACAGCTTTCATGGTGACTTTTGAAAGCCTCATGTGTATTTTTTTTATTTTAGCTGGAGCAAGGGTAGTATTCAAGTTCAGAATATTATCTAGTGGACAGGACAGTTTCCTCTCTGGCCATTTTCTGCCTCCAGAGCATACGAATATACCAAAGCTCAGTAGTGAATTGTCAAAAGCTGCCTTCCTGCCAGAGGAGTGCAGAACTTGAAGCACAGTGGCCTAAGAGCAGAGACTTGAAGAATAACCTTGTGGATGGTGGCTGAAGCCAGTCTCGAAAGTAATTCCATTTCCAGGCTTACACAGCATGAAGAAGGAAGAGTCCTGGCAGGGATATGCACCCCAACACAGCTGGTTGTAGAGAGCCAGATATGATCTAAATGGGGCAGAGTGGGAAAATGTTGGCATGTTTCTGAACTGCCTCTGAGTTACTCTAAGAGAAGGATGGGAAATGGGAACATTTTATGCATGATGCCTTGCTCAGGGCTGTGCCTCAGGTTGCAATCTAGCTCTTAGAGCAGCAGCTAAAAATGTAGAGATGACTCCTGCCAGGATAATTACATAGTTCCAGTGTCACATCTTTCAACAAGTAAAGTAATACAGAGGAACTGGGAACCTTAAGGTGCAATATCGTGTCATTGCCTCTTTAGGAAGAGAGAAGGGAGATAAATGAGGGGAAAATTGTATTTCAGACATACAGTATGTGCACAAAGGCTACCAGGTCCTGCAGGGAATCCTAAAAACAATTTTCTTCTGCCTGAAAAGCTCAGGGGTCTGGTTAGACCTCAATGACATTTTCATTTTCCTGGTGGGAAAATAAAATGTCTCCAGCAGCGTACACTCACACTCTTAATAAGTAACAGGCTTTTTAAAGCACAATGTTATATGATGACATTTTATGCAGAGATGTAACTCATAGACCCAGAGAGCAAAAGATAAAGAAAATTACAATCTAGATACAGCACACATTAATATACAGCAGCCATAAAAATCACACAGGATGCATTGGCCCCTCACACACAGAGGTAAACATGGAAAGAATCTTTTATAACCAACAGGGATACGCCAGCTTGGTGCTCATGGGAAATGAAATCTGAATCAAGAACCAATAGCTCAAAACTTGCTTGTCCATAAACACTATGGTTTCATACAACAGCAAGGAACTACCAACGCCTGAACAGCTGTAAATATGTTATTCAGCTGCTGTGATCAATGCAGTCATTATCAACTTAAGCAGCTCTTGCCCTCAATGTAAAATTCATTTCTCCTTGCAACTTATCTATGAACTGAAGATCTAAAAGAGAGCTGGGTGAGGGCAGGCAGCAAGCATTCAAAGAAATCGAACAGAAAAGTCACTGTAAACCTTTTAAATAAGGAAGCACTAGATTGCAACCTGTCTCTTCAGACTAATATAACTATGTGTTCAGACCTGCATGAGTGTGTTTAACGAAGACCTCAGCTGCGAGGTGAATAGACACTTATGTATCTATCATCCCCTTGTACTGCTTTGAATTGCAAGGTTCTAGTTCAGTTTGGGAACTGGGTATTTTCAAATAGCTAAAACCCTAATGCAGATATAGATATGTGTGTGTTCATATTTATAACGTGTATCATACACATATGTATATTTCAAACAAAATAATTCTCTAAGTAAACTCATTTAATTTGATATCCAGCACTGGAAGTCATCTCAACACACTCCACCCTGCTTAAAGTAGGGACAGTTTCATAACATCCTATGTAATGTATTCAGTGAACATTTGATCTCTCTCTCTCTTAATACACAATTTCATATATGTATGTGTGTATGCATGTAATACAAATAAAATGTACTGCATTTAAAGGACAGGTCTGACCTGAATCTTGAGAATGCAGCACTGAGACAGAGGAATAAAATGTATAACAGGTCTCTGGAAAGGAAGAGGAAGCGCCCCATATTGGCACAGCAATAATGGGACACTGCTTCCATTCATGAGCGAGAAGCAGATGGAAACTGACCTGTTGCAAAATCCCAGTACCTCTTTCTTGATGTTTTCACAATTACAATCAAATATATAACTTGGAGGAGATGCTGATTACTTTTAAAAAATGGGATAAATACAAAAATCAGTTAATAAGCTTAGAAGACTAGAAATGGAGAAAGCAAAGCAAGACCTCAATTGGGAAGTTTCTTTTGCACCATAATATCTTTTCTGATCCATAGTTCCTCACCTTGCTCAAGTTTCTTCTCCTCATCTAGTTTCCTCCTTTCTTTGCGTGTTTAGTGACACCTTTTTAAAGGCTTTTGCAGGGGGCTGTACTTTTATTTCTTTTTATGTACAGTCATGATTCCAAGGACATTTTTCATAAGAGCACCCATCCTGTGGTGCCTCCTCTCCAACTTTAAGCACATCTACTCTCACCCCTGCACCACCCATTCTTTATATTGCTGGGTACACTAAATAGATGTTTTTGGATGGTGGCAAGGAACAAGTCTCAAATGCTTATCCATATTAAAAATACTCATCACCTTTTTTCAAAGTTTTAGTTTTATGCTGGACAAATTCCATGATTCACTTCTCTGCCCAGTCCCATACAAAGCTGCTGTGGCACAACTAACGAGGATATGTGGGAACAGGAACATAGAGTAGCTGAGGACAGAAATCACTGCCATTAGTGCTACTTTCCAAGGACATATCCATAAACCCACACCTGGGAGATAGCCCCTTCCTTTCCCTGTTTCTGAAGACTAGTTTGATCCAGAACTGAATGATTAGGGATAGACTTGTAAAGTTTACAACATATCGGGAACTGAGGATGTGAATGTGGTTGCAACAGAAATAAATCAATTGACAGTGTAATGGAGAGAACCCACTCATCATCCATGGAAGGCAGGTGATCCACAGAGCAGGCAGAGCAGGAATCTTACCCTGAAGGATTTATAGTGACTGCTAGACTTTGGCCTGAAGAGGGTAGAACTAGCTCAGGCATCAAAGGGGTTTTTTTTTAATACCATTATTTGTTCTTGTCACCCAAGGACATCAAGAAAAAGATTGGTAGATAATCAGGAGAGGTTTTTGACAGGCAAAAAGATAGATGATGGTTTGAGAGGCCTAATGTGGATATTCATTGCAATAAACTTAAAATAAACCACAAGAGAAGAATAGTTGACACGAATTCAGACATCCTGGAATGGCCACAAATTCTCATTGTATGCACATATGTACTTTTCATTCACTTCACGTATAATTAACATGCACTTTAAATAGTGTGCAACGTTTTTTGAGAGGTAAAATGAAAGATACTCTAAATTTCCTTATTAAGTCACTGCAAATTCCTCTGCACTAAATGACAATACAGGCAGTGTTTACAATACCAGAAAGCTCAAAGTGCATGCATGGAAGAGATGGGAAAATATACAGAGTGTTTTGAAAAATGACTCATAAATAAATTATTCTGATTGAATTGTTGTGACCTGAATATTTAATCCTCCAGTCTATTTTCATTTGTGAAAAATTATTGAGCAAGCCATGGATGACAATATCAAGGTTTGAGTCTAGGGGTGCTAAGATTTTCTCACCTTGTTCAAACTGTTAAAAAGGTAATTATTTTTTGAAGGTTTTGCAGAATTAATTGTCTTTTTTACAACTATAGGAGTCATAAGTTTCTCATGCTGTGATCCAAAAATTGTAAGGGAATGATTTCTGCTATGTTGTTGTAAGTCAGACCCCACTTCATCTCAGAGCTTGCTCAAGAATTTTCAAATTTTTGCAACTATTTTCTACAAAAAAAGAAGAAAAATAAAGGAATACACCAGAAGAATAGCAGCTTGTTTTGAGCCCTTTAATAACAACAAATGCATTTTGCTGTGCCTACAAAAATGTAGCATAGCAATAAAACCTTGTTCATTTTCAGCAAATCATCATAAACATGACTTCCATTCTTTTGTGGATGTAGCTGGTGTAATTGTGTGAACAATGTAAACAGTGAACTTAGATGCCTTTGGCTGAAAAAGCCTCTGAAGTCCTGTAAGTTACAGATGTAAGGCACTGCAGTTATTTTATTTAGTTTCAGTGTTGGATTAGTGTGTAAACCAGAGGGCCGGGTTTCTAGCCATAGCCAGACTTTACATACATATAACCTGTCATGCAGAAGTTTGGCTGACCTATGCAAAAGACAAAACACCAATAAGCAGTATGCACGTGTTATATACAATGAGAGGAAAATGGAAATCTCTGTTTGCAGCAAGCTAAACAAATTTGTTTAACAGTGCACCCAAACTTTTGAAACTTATTTTATTTCTAAATTTCAAGCAAAATATTATATAGCCCTTGTCCCACTGGATTTCATTTAACAGAACAATTACAATGCTCAGCTGAAAAAGTTTCAGAATAAAGCTCTTATCTGGTAGCACTTCCTCTAACAAGAACCTTCTTACACACTAAACAGGCTATGGAAAAAGTTACTTTTCAGTTATACTAATCAGTTCTACCACATTTTTCTTCTCTTCATTCTCTAAGACAGTGGCGATCTCTGCTGACACAAGCACGAACTTCTTAAGAGAACTGTGTTCTCTCCTGCTGCACAGACATCAGGGTCCTTAAATAACGCAACAAATAGCAATCTCTGCTGTAAAACGCAGACAAGAGTCCTGGGAATATACCAGAAGGTGGGCATATTAAAACATGTGTACAATTTATAAAGACAGTATTAGGTGGACAGGGGAATTGAGAAGTACAAGCAAAGAAGAGGGGGTGTTTTAAAAATGGGATTTGAAAAATATTGATATTAAATGAAGTGGGGAAATGTTGCTTGAAGTACCATATATTTGATATCTACTGAACATTCTAGTGGAGGTGTTGTGAAAATGTGTGCTCATGGATGCTCACATACACACTTCAGGTGTGTGCACAAATACACAGCGGTACATACAAATAGATCACAAATTTATATACACCTGCACACAGAAAGTGAAAGCAAACTGAAACCTCATCACCAAGTCATAAAATGTCAGAGATGTTACATAAAATTAATGGTCCATGTTCTGAAGCCTTCACTCTGCAGAAGGTGTTTTAACTAAATAAGAATATCACGGTTTCATGCCACTGCCTCGTAGTGATACTTGCAAAATAATTTGAAAATCTTGATAGAAGGGCATAGAGAAGGTTGGGATGTCTTTTGAAAGCACTTCTCTTACATTTATGGACAGGAAAACATAATGACTCAAAATCTTCAGCATGTTCATCTTTTGAATAGCTTCTGACATAAAGGGGTGTAGGTTCACCGCATACAAACAAAAGAAACAGCAGAAGCCACAGTGAGGTCTAAATTGATTACTTGAGTCAAGTTTCAGGTCACCTACAAGGCACCAAAGCCTGAAAGCAGTATTTCCTAATCAAATCAATTCAGCTGAGCTTCTGGCTTTGAAGTTTGCTTTCCCACCACATTCCCTCCTTTTTCAAACTTAAAGTCGTGCTCAATCATTCAATCAAAGAATTCTGCCTGCAGCAATTCTGGGTGAAAAATCCTGTAAGACCTTTCTGACACCCAGAGCATAGGCCTGCTCCTCTAGTTGTCCCTAACCACAGACAGCCTCAGAAGGACAACCAACACATCTGCAAACAAGTCCCTAGAAAGACTTTTTATTCTACACGTTGCGGCAGAGCCCGGACACATCATAATGTGTTCAAGGAATGAGTAAGTGAAGACAAGCGGCCTTGGCAGGGACTGGGAAGTATAGCAGAAAAGAGACTGCTACTTGATTAATTTTTCACTGCAGCCCAGTCAGCTGCAAGCAGTGCACCACTCCTAGCTATTCCAGATGCTGGGTACCACCTTTGTAACCCAGGAAAGTGAAGGGACACAATATTCCACCCAAACATCTATTTTGGCATGAATAGTCTAAATTCGAATCACCTTTCTGTGCTTTCTATTTACATTTCACATTGACCACACTCTTTTTCTCCCATTTTCACCCAGGTCCACTCCACGTTTTTTGCTAACACAGGCAGGACAAACAAGGAAATTAAAGTTTCATTATGACTCTAAGTCACAACTGGATGTAAGGATTTGTGGGACTCAGGGGGCAGCTGGTACTGCCTCTTCATCAGGGCATCTCACAGTGTTACTGTAGCACAATAGGAGGCTCATATTAAAAACTCTCATTGGTTTAATGAGCTAGATGAAGCACAGTGATCATTTTTACCATATAGCTGTTTGGTGCTCCACAAAAGATGGCTGTAAAATCCTACACTGCTTAGATAACTGGCTCTCAGTTTTGACCTTCAGAGGTGAGTTTATAGAAAACTGTATAAACATTAAAATTAGAGGTGAGGCTGAACTGCAAGGTTCATACCCAGATCTCATATCAAACTAGCCCAACACTTCAGTGCATTGGGAATGACTGATTTGGTTTGGGACCATCTCTAATTAAAAAAAATATATGTATCTAATAATCTCACATCATTCCCACTGCTATTTTTGCTATGTACCTTGCCCTAGGTCTCTCTCACTTATTTCAGAAGCCTGAGTCATACATTTGGGCTTTGGAGGATTGAGAGTTATGGTGTGGGTAGCTCTAGCTCATAATGAATACATAGTGTCCTTAGGAGAGCCCATGCACAAGCAAAGAGTGAGAGAGAAGAAATATACAGCTGCAGTGAGAATCTACTCAAAAGCTGGCAAACAGAAAATACAACTAAAGTGATCAACTCTCTGCAGCTAGGAAGGACGTAGAGAAAATTCAGCCAAGCTGTGACCATGGATGAGCAGTGGAAGAAACAACAATCGACTGGAAAGGGGCATCAGAGAGGTATGAACAAGGTGACAAATTTATTCAAGAAGGCAGGAGAGAGGGTTACCCATTTCTACCTGTGTGAATTTGTTGGAGGCCCATGTCTTTGGATCTGAGTGCTTCTCCCCACTCTTTGAATCAAGAACTACCTCCCTCACCACAGTCCGCAGGAGCAGGGCTTTGATTTCTTCTGGGTCTGCAATATCATGGTAACCCTGGGTAAACCAAATACAATTCTGCAACACAAGTCTGGAGTTACGATCCAAAGTGACAGCACAAAGTAACACCATTTTAGTGGATGGAAGAACAGCTAGGAAGCTAAACCACCACATAATGTAAAATTATGAGCATGAAATCAATTGAGCTCCTTAGAAACATCTCATCTCACCAATCCTTGCTGATGATAAATTATGTCCTGTCTGTCAATAGCCAGACACCAAGATGGGCAACAGAATCCATGACAGAGCAATTTGTTTTATCACCTGACAGTTCATCCAGATCTGAAGAAACAATTCCAGTAATAGTGGAGCTTCACAAACTTATAGAAAGCTTCAGTTAGGAGTTTCATCTCCAGACATCATGGCTAATTCTTTTATTTTCTACCCTACAGCCAAAGGTTACATTTATATCAGATGAGACGGAATATCAAAATCAGTCTAACCTGAAATTATAAGCTTCACAGCTAGGATTGCCACAGGCCAGACCTCCCCAAGCAAAAACCTCCATTTATTTAAAAGAACAGATTCTTACCAGTCCAGGATCTTCCCTGGAAATTACTTTTACGTTACCTGAAAATCTGCAAAAATCACTAAAAACATTCTCAAAAAGGATGTATTAAAGTCTTCCGGAAAAGGTAGTTTATGTATAAGGAGAGTGAATTGGCCAGGAAATTGGTTTATTCTTCCTAAAATGTTGAGATTATTTTGTTCATATTTCCCATAGTACACTGATTTTGTGTGTATTTGTAAACTGTCCCAAAAGAATTTTATTTTTCTAAGAGAAAACCAAAAATTCCTAAATTAAATTTATGCATTCTGAAAACACACAATATTTTTTTTTAAATTAAAAAATTGATAAGCACTGTTCAAAACAATCCTACAACTATGGAAAGAGAGACAGTAGTTGGTAGGCAGCTTCTTGGAGATTTTTTTTTCCTATATAAAATGCAGTGTGTAAATGATCAAAAAGAATTGTAGGAAGGAGGCAATTCATGATTAGCTTACTGTAACACAAATTGATGGTAGATGAAAGGAGGAGAATGTATGGTATAGGTAATAGGGGCCATAAAAAGAACAAAAAAACCCAATAAATAAAGACACTGAATTTCAGCAGAGATAATTTGTGTAGACATGCAAGGAGTGTTCACTGAAATCAATGGAATGAGGCAACAGAGGTAAAGGACACAGAGGAGAAATGGAAGGTGTTCCTAGGTAAATTAATGTATACCCAAAGGGCTGTGCACTATCCGGCAATAAATATGTTTGGGAGGCGGGGAAAGAAGCAAATGGATGACCTGTGTAGTGAAAAGAGTAATCAAATGGAAAGAAAAGGCACATGCAAGGAGTAAAGTAACAGATCTAGAGGAAGGAGATATGATTATAAATGTTTGGGACTTTTACTTACTAAGATTATTAAAAGATAAAACAACTGCCTGGATGAATGAGGGGGAAGTGAAAAACTCCAATTTTCACATTGATAGTTCTTTTCAATCTTTATTAGATGAAAAAGATAAACTAAATAAATTAATCAAAAAAACCCGAAAAAATCAAAATTGTTATGAGGTCAAAAAATCTCCAAAGTGTCAAGTAAGAGTAATCACAACCCATGTTAGTTTGCAGATACTGATAGCATGCCTTGAAGAAAAAATTTACTATTCAGTAAAATGGAGAGTTCCAGAAACCAGTGATATTATCTAGTAATCCTTCCTTCAGCAAAGCAGGGATGAAAGGAGAGATTGAAGCATATAATATAAAATAATGTCTTCCTGTGTTTCTCAAAATTGAGACTAGGAAGAAGAGTGTGATATGCTAAGAGTACAAGTGACCTGTAAAGAAAGATGTAAATTCTCATAAGAAACCACACCACAGCTAAAGCAAAAGTGGCTTAGGTTTCATCCTAAGCAGGATGTTTAATTTCCATAAAGTGCTGTGCATACAGCTTCTGTATCACATGAAAGAGCACCTATTCATATCTTATTGCTCCACTGCAGAAGGACTTGCTCTGTAGCTGTCATTATGCCATAAACTCTCTCTCTTATATGGAAATTAGTTTTTCCTCCTCTGATGCTAAGGAGTATAATGCTTAAATTATTTAATTCATGTTTTTTGGAGGAATTTAATGTTTTGCTGAACAGTTCCCTAGAACATCATAATTGTACAAAGAGATCAACCACTTATTCTTTGCAAGCTCAGTTTAGACTTTGGGGAGGGGGGATAAGGAGAGAAGAAAATAAAAGACAAAATCAACATCCACTGATTCAATGGCTGGAAAAAATATTGATCAGTTGGGTCATTCTCCAAGCTCATTTCACTCTCTGTGTGAGAGAAAACAGCAGTCTTCTAGGAATAAAAGATACTCTTAAGGCAGCATCTTAATGCCTTTCCACAAAGGGATATGCTTTAAATCCTCAAGGAGCACTTAAAGTACTCATTTTTTAAGACACCTTTTTAATACAGCTTTGGAATAGGTACATAATTATTGCTTTATGCTGCAGTACCAGATAGAAGCAAGAAATAATGGTCAGCTGGGCTAGGCACTGAGCTAATAATAAGCCATAGCCTGGCTTCCTACTGAGGGGCTGCCAGCATAAATAGCCAAAACAGACTAAAAAGACGGGATATACTTGGGAAACCATTTCACAGACACGGAACAGACCCACTGAGAGGCTGAATGACTTGCCTAGGGTAACACTAGGGGCTTGATTCCAGACGATGAATACGATGCAGATTTCCCAAGCCAATGACTAACAGAAAATACCCTTCCTTTCCACTGCAGCTATGCTTGCATTTCCAGTAACACCTCAGGAAAGCCAGAGTTTTAGAGGCAGGCATTTCCCTTTCTTAGGAGTCAAGTTAGAATTATAAATACCAGACTGGGCTATAAAATTCCCGTCTCTTACTTTTCTCCAAAAAACTGGAGACATCTTCAGTCCAACTGTGACATGTCTTTTTGTCAGATGGTGACACTTGGCACTCTGGAGTAGGCAGAGGCTGCGTGACTCAGCACTGAAGCACAGAAGAGCACCTGGCAGTGCATGAAAAGAGGGAGGAATCTGGAGAGATGGAGACACTTCATTTTGAAAGGTACTCAATACAAGCTTTTGCCTCTGGAAGAACACATCACATCTCTTTCCACAAAAGCCATCTGCCTCCCTCCATCCCTAGGAAAGCACCCTTCTGCACAGCTGGAGTGCGAATTAGAGCAATGCTTTCAGGTCCTAACTAACCATGAGCTGTGGCTCTGCCCCAGGAACGAAACATAATCAAGAGCTAACTAATGCTTTTGAAATGTAACAGTCTAAATTAACAATAGTGAGCCATGAAGCATGAGAAGGAAGAGTCAGGAATCAGCTCTGGGTCATCTAGTGGCTTTCAGAGGAAAAGTCTCCTGGCCTTCAGGAAAATTCTAACCAGCTTGATCATTTGGCCTGGGAATGTGAACAGAGAAATGGAACGGTGAGATCTCTTTATTTTCAGTGGTGCCTCACAGAGCTTTTAGCACCACCATGGTATAAAAAAGGTGCATGAGCTCCACGGTCACAGTGTGCATCTTTCAGTGGAAAGACAGGAAGCAACATCTGTTAATAAATAGTGTGTGGGAGGAAACCTTCCTGACAGTACTGGGCTCTCAGCTCTCCCTGTCAAAATCAGAGCGGCGTCCAAAATAAGCTTCAAAGCACCAAGTTCAGGGAAGGATATCCACTTAACAGAAGAGGAGAGGAAATGGGAGGATGCAGAACGAATGTGAAATTCTCCTTCCCTCTCAAGCTCTTCTCTTGCTGGTGCTCTCTGCAGCTATTTGTAGGGACAGGATCTTGGATCCAATCTCCTTTTCACATCCATCTTAGGCAAGATCACTGCTCCTTGCTTGACTTTGAGAAACCTTTCTTTAAAATCACAGCTAAAGAGAAAAGTCATTATGTGATCTGTCCATCAGTACAACTCATTCAGGAAGAAACTGCAGCTTTTCACATTTCAGCCACTGTTTGGATACTTTGATGCCCTGTGGCTCAAGTTGGTGCATCAAAATATGATGAAATATTACATTTTGGGTGGATTTCTTGGTTATTCAGCCCACCCACAACCAAAAATCTCTGGTTCTGATTGAAACAGAGGAACTCTCTCACTCATAGGTTCTGCCAGGGGGAGAGAGATGTAGTTGTCCACCTACTCTGCCGTTCAGCGTTGCAATTACAGGACACTTAAGGTTTCATCATTTAGTTTGCAGCAGTAGCCATGGCAGTGCAGCAGTGGGGTGTGGGGTGGTAGCAAGCCAAGAAAGCACCCACAGTCCCAGTGCTGACTTTCAGACTCGGGGCACTTCTTTCATTTTTTCCTACCTGCACTTGCTAAATTAGATCTAAAGCAAATATAATTACCTGAGCTGCAAACATACCTTGGGAATGTGGAATGAGCATACCCTTAGGCAGGGGAATGTTGGGAATGAGAACAACCTTTGGTAGCAATGTTGGCTTCTAAAAATAGGGGCGTAACAGCTGACAATAAGCATTTTTGCAAAGTATTGCCTTCAGATCCTATATTGGAACAGCTGGATTCTCAATCATTTTGTTTCTAGAGACAGTCTTTGGATTTCCAGAAACACCTAATGCAAAACTCATCAGCTGCTAAAAAACTGACTGTTAAAGATTTTATTCTTTGAAATACTTACAAATTCATTCATTTAAAAGTAACTGTATTTGTCCAAATAGAGAGAGGTGAATTTTATTCTGAATTTTCTTGTAAAAATGTGTTCAGATGAAACGTGAAATCTTGGAAATCCGGCATTTTTTGCTCACTTACTCCCTTCTGAGGTTTTCAGTGTTTGCTGGTTTT
Organism: Oriolus oriolus; assembly: GCA_013400235.1. Classification (NCBI taxonomy): domain Eukaryota; kingdom Metazoa; phylum Chordata; class Aves; order Passeriformes; family Corvidae; genus Oriolus; species Oriolus oriolus. The sequence goes on along the minus strand of VXBT01009887.1, from coordinate 592,263 downwards.
GGTTTGGGTTGGTTTTTTTTCTGAACCCCTTGGAAATACTTGTCAAAAAAGAAAAAGAAAGAAAATATCATAAGCCTTCCAAGTATGGATAACAATGCATTTCAGGCCTGGGGTGAAAATTTAGGTCAGCTCTAATTTCACCTGAACCAGTCTATCTGCTGCTATCAGCAACCCAGGGCAGGAATGCTGCAATTGCCAGAATACATAGGAAAGGGAAATGGCTATCATTACGAATAAGGATTGTATCACAGAATCCCTGGATTTATAGCAGAGAGGGTGGCAGTGCTTCTCTGTATGTGTGCTTGTGTGGTTGCACTTCTGATTGGTAGGAGTATTACATATGTAGTCCTTGTTTGGTGCTGGATTGTGGGTTTCTTATTATTTCTCCTGGCTTGTTTGACTCGCAGACCACAGTTCAGATTGCAGAGATGATTAGCAATATCCACTTACACTGGATCTGAAGTGCTACAGACAGAACTAAAATCTGTGTTACAAAGTAAATAAAATATAACTCTTATTACTACTGTGTGTTATCTTATTCAGTTTCTTTATCTTTTTATCTTGGCATGAAAACGAGTATTAAAAAAGTTAAAGCAAGAGAAAAAAAATAGTAAATAACATAAAATCTGAAATTCTTGCCTATATATAAACAGCCAAAGCCACACAGTTATTTCTGTGGCATTCCTACATATGGTATTTCAGAGGCACTATCTTTATACACTTAGAAAAAGAAGGAAATTAATTCTTGTGGCTAGCCTTTTTCAATCTGTGGTGTTAACTAAGATACTTTGTTCAGATTTTCTGCAATCATTCTCTCATTGTTCACATCCCAAATCTCCATGTAGGAATACTAAGCAGAGACTTTGGTCTCTGGTCTCAGAGCAAAGCCCCAGCACAGCTCATGCACTAGCCCTTGTTTCTGTGCAGAGGCTGATGCTGGGGCAAGGCTGAGGGATCTCTCCCATAGGCAAAGTCCTCCTATTCCTAACATGGCTGACACAGCAGAAGAGGACAGTGTTTCATCAACACAGACTGTGTGAAGCATGCCCTCCATTGTGGAACAGGTTTTGGTCTGCAGGGCTGACAGCTAAGACATTTTGTGTAAACAATATCCTATAAAATCCTTATTTTCATGCAGTGTGAAAATGCAGTAACCTGTGCTAGCCCTCCATCCTAACGCTCTGCCAGACATCAGGCATATGTTCCAGCACTCACATAATGTCTACAGAAAAAAGTTTCAACCTGGATCCCTGGATTGCAAGCAGTGTGCATGTACATACATGAATGATTAAACTTGTTTGTCATTGATCTTATTGAGGGATAACTTTTCTTTGAGCAAAACAAAGACCTTGTCCTTGCACAAAATTGCAGTATTGTCCTCCACTTCAAGAGGATTTCCTTGGCATGGTGCATCTATCTTTGAAACAAAACTGCTTTTGATTTTAGGAAAGCACAGAGATGACATCACTGTAGATGAGTGAGAAGAATCGGGTCCTTGATTTGTTTAAGCTTGGCTGCAGGGAGGATGCTGCTTTGCATGAGTGGTGTAGTTAGGAAAAAACAGTTTTCACAATGCATATGATCCATGTGAGTGTTGGAAGAGCACTCACAGACCATTTGCTGTAGAATGGCACAGGACAGTCCCAATCTGTGACTGCCAGCTCAACTGCACAGTCAGATCAGGAGGACTTTCAGTTCTAAAATGTACAGGCCTCTGTTTTCTCCTAAGCTCCCAGCAGTTATTGAAGGAAATTTTCTTGTTGTCTTCACGTTCTTTCAACAGAATTACTTTCTCAGAGGTCTAGTGTACTCTTATTCAACTGTTAGCAAATCAGTGTCAAGGAAATAATACAGGAAATTACTTTTTATGCTTTGACTATTCATATTTTCTGTAGAATCAGAATGATAAAGCAAGAAAATGCCCATTTATTTTGGCAATGAGCTCTTGATTAGCATCCAAATATTTTAAAGAATCTGAACATTATTAGGCAGAGGTTCCTGACAAAACACACTTCCACAAGTCAGAACAATTTTTGATTGTATCTGTTGTAATTTTTTGCTCTTTTGAATGAATGCCTTGAGCCTTGGAGCCACCGAGAGTCACTGCAAACTCTTCAGGTCTGTTCAACAACAGAGGTGCCTGCTATGCTATTTATGCCATCTTAGTTCTCCACTAAGAGCTGGCTGCTGAAATGGTGTGTTGGAGGAAACATGTATCCAGTGAATCCACTCCCACTTTGTACATATATTTCCTCTGAAATAAAAATATCTGAAAAAGCATACATGGTGTTACTTCGTGGTGCTCTTCACAATGCAGGTTAATACTTTCCTTCAAGGAGGGGCAATAACAGTCTGCCATCTCATGGCTTTTTGAATTAAATAAATTGGCAACCACCTACAGTAATTTAAAACATGTATATTACTACATAGGACTATTTTATGATAGTAAAATTTGTTGTCCATTTGTTTCAAATTACCATTTTTGAAATATAGGATTTTTCTTTTGCAACTTAAATAAAAGAAATCCCAAAGTAATGCAGTTGTGAAGGTTGAGGCACGGAGGTGTGCATTGAAATCCCAATAAAAACAGTAACATTTTTTAATTGCCATTTATGGTCTTTGGATCAGTTACAATTTGGGTTTCACAGGATGTTCTTTTGCTCAGAAACATTCTGGTGTAATCCACAGTTAGAGGCAAAAATGTCCATTATGAACAAATGTAAAGGCACCAAATTGATTTCCTGCTGTATTTTTAATGACATTCTTTTGCATTTGCAGGCAGTGGCCTGAGCCAAGGGGGCCATTGGTGTCCTAGGTATTAAACAGAGCCAGAAACTCCATATACTAAAATACTCAGGCTCCAAATAAACAAGGCAGACATAAAGCCAGGAAGCTTAAAAAGTATCTTCTGTGTTCTTTAAACCCAAGCAAGTAAAAATAATACTGATGCAATGATTTCAGACCCTGAAAATACTTATGAAAGTGGATCCTTACCATCTATTAATATCCTAAATGTTTTTTCAGAGTTTTACTTCGGCAGTTTTTTATATATTCACACCAGAATTTAGCTTCAGAGTGGAGCTTTAAACAGAAATCTAGCAACAATTTTCTTGATCATTTCAAAAAGCTACATGACCACTTGTAAAACAAAATATGGGTTTTATGTCTCAGAGCACACCAAAGAAATTAATTCTGGAAAGGTGCCACTGTTTTATAAACTGCATATATGTGCATATTGAGGTCTTTCAGCCTTTACTTGTACCTAATGCTACCACAGAGACCTATAAAACTTCCTCCTCTCATATGTAACACTTGAAAGACTTGTTTTAAACAATTTTAAAAGAACATTATAGTCTTAATAATGCTGTCTATTTACATTGGTGTTTTAAAACATTGGATTGTATTTAAGATTTAAAAGCATTTTTCAAGTGCAGCATGCAGATAAATATATCTGTACCTCTATATTGAAATAAAAGGCTGTTTATTTTAGTATAACAAACCATGAAAGTTCTAGCAGCACACAGTATGAATGAAATTGCTATTTGCATTTGTTTTGCTATCAATGATAATTTCTAGCAAGTTTTTATGTGAGATATTGATTGGATTATTCCCTCTCCTATGTCAGCAAATGAAAGCTGGTGATATGTAGTCACTACGAAGAAGGGTTTCACAACCAAACGGTGAATTGTTTCCTGTAGATTTCTGTTTTAAGCAGCTCTCTTTCTGTCATGGGACTGGACAGTCCATATGTCCTCTGGGACATGGGATGGTGGGCTGCTACTGTGACTGACCAAATGTAGTGACCAAACATGTTTTCTGGAAAAATGCTGGAATTTTGGAATTATTTTCTTCTAAAAGGACAGACATAGTCAGAATTAAATATACATATAAAGACAGATATATAGATATATAGATATATAGATATATGCACAAAAATATGTGTGTTAAATGTGAAAACCTGAAACTAAGAGGAAACGTTTTAAAGGTTGTTTTCAAATGCTAAAAATATAGCTATTTCAAAATGAAATAATTTTTCTTCATTGCAGCATCACTGAAGAAATATTACCCTGAAAATTGCTGATATTTAGAGCTTTCTCATCCCATTTTGCAAAGAAAACATATGTCAGAATACCAACCTCTCCCGTTGAATAGGGATTCTGAACAGCTCCAATCAGTGCAATTTTCATTAGCTTTTGCTCTGATTTTTGTATTTGTCTTCAAAACAATTGCTGTTGGCTTTTTGTTACTCAGGAAAAAAAAGCATGGAGTCCAGAGATAAGGAAGAGATCTCATGAGTTCATCCAATTCAATCTCAGTACCATGTAAACCTGATAAATGTGTTTTGTTATCAAAAACTACCCTGTGCAACGATCTGCTTTTTTTCCAGATGGGGAAGAGTCATGGCGTATCCTCCTAAATTTATATTTGCTCTTTCGTCACCATACTTTAAATCACAAGTAAGGATTCACCTCACCTAATCTATTGTTCTCAGAAAGCTGGGCACCCAGTTGAAGCTAATCAGCCATTCTCTGCCAATAATCACAGGAGAGAAAGGGTTGTCTGTCTTCCCTCAATATCCATAGGCACTGACAGAGGAAGATTTATTCATTGTGGAATACACAGAAGGACATACCTTCCCAATGCTAGTTCTCTCCTCTGAGTACCATGGGGAAAAGCAGATGAAATTAGATGCTTGCCTTGATTTTTTCTTAGGTCTTCACCTAGACATGCTCGTTTTATGTACTAAAGCATGATGTGGCTTTTACTGTGGGATTCAATATTAGCATCTTTTACCTTTCTGTATCTCCTTTCACCTGAGAACTTAGTGCTTTATAACCCTGAAGTGAGTGTATGATGTGATTTTTTTTATGGTTAGTCAGGTTGAATATTAAATAAAAATGACATAACGAAATTTAACCTTCAGTCTTTGCTGCTGTTGTTATGAGAATTAGGGACAAGTGAGGGAGAAGGATAAAATGGAATTAAAGGAGTCTGCATCACCTTTTGCCTAAGATACTAGCAAGATATCCACCCACAAGCAAGTGTCCTCAAGTAATAGAATCAACATTTTAAAAGAGAATGTTCCTGAAAGCTGAAGGGCAACAAGGGGGCAGGATCAGTCAATATTAAGCAGTGAAATAAAAACTAAATGACATAGGGTGTGAAGGGAGAGGTACAGAAAGTTGGATCCCTACAACCTTCTTTGTTCTTTATGAACATCAACGTGAAGTAAGTGAACTGACAACTCCTTTTGCTTTTGAACATCCTTTTCCCTGCACCATCCTGAGTCATAGAGGGAAGTTCTATGTCAGTGCTGCAATCTACAGAAGCTTTGTACCTTTTGCCTCTGTTCAGTGTAAGTAGCTTCAGTGGCATCAAACAACCTTCAACAAATCAGGACTTCAGGACATGTATGGTTCAATATACTACAGAAGACTCTGAGCAGAGCAGTAGGAAACTCATGAAAATAATCAATCCTTTTTTTTTTTTTTTTTTCAGATGAGACAGAAACAAGGAAGGGAAAAAAAAATTAAGACATTCCAGAACACTGGACTGTAAGAGCAGATAGCTTAGTGAAATTCAACTTTGATGGAATTGCATGAGAAGGATCAATCCTTGTCTAGCATGTATATTCTAAATTCAAGCTACACTAGTTATGACATATGAGAAAGTGTGAAGAACAGAGTACTGAGATTTGATAAAGAGCTGGTGCAGATTAACCTCTGAATCTTTGAATCATCCCAGTTGCTGTGTTTCACAAGCAAAATATGAATGTCTAGATACTGACAGTGAAAATTAAGTGTTTGATTTTTATCAGTGGAAAGACAGACATAATGACTACTGGAAAGCTAGTAAGAGGAACAGACAGAAATTACTTCTGTGTGCTAACATGTGGCATGTCCAGATTTCACTGAGCTGGCTTTTATATTTGTTTCTTTTCAGTAAGTCATAAGCATGAGTGAAAAAACAGTAAGTATGAGAAACTGCTTATTTCAAAACTGTTAAAATTGGTTAAACTTCCACTCTAAAATTAATCTCCATTAAATTCTGCAGTATTAAAACTTCTGTATATGTGAGTTTTTTGAGATTCAGGCAACATTTGGTTGTTTATTTGGTCAATATATATCAGCAACATATAGACGTGGTGAGACAGAAACTATGATCCATGTTTCATAGCCGAGATCAAACACTAACCAAGTGGGAAAGGAAAAAAGAAAATAATTATATTTTAAAGAAGTTCAAAGATGCCTAGAATCCTAGATATGTTTTACATATACATGTATTTTACATATATGTGTATTTTACATATATATTACTTCCCTATATCATATAAGTATCTTGTACTTCCCTATATAATATAAGTATCTTGATGATGGCAAATGTATAAGCTTTTTCTATATTATTCTCTAAAAATGAAAGTTAAAGGACAGCATTTAAGGTGAACTCTGTTTTAGGGCACACCCTTTTGATGAATTTCACTCAAGTGCTGTTGATGGAATGATTTGCACTTTGTTCTTTCTGAGAAATCAAGATGCTTTTGTTTGTTTGTATCTTTTTTAAACCACCAAATTTAATTGTTTGCTTCCTTGGCTGTAATGAAATAAGATAATGAGTTTTTCATTGTTCACTAATTGTCTACTAAAGATGAGACACAGTCAGCCAACTGTAAATTGCTGCTTTACTGTAATGTTTGGATATTTCAGTGCAAATAGTCACAAATACATCTGTTCCTGCATAAAGTGAAATGTCTGTGTTATGAAAACAAGCTGATGTAGAGAGCAATAAAAAAAATAACTACGATGACTTCTGTTGATTAGGATTTGGTGTATTGTTTCAGTTGCTTTTGACATCTCAGAAAAACGCTGGCATGTTTCAGCACCATAAAGACAGGTGATATTTCAGCAGCTTTTCTTGCTCTATAGTATTTAGAATTTGAAACCTGGAACTGATATTCACAGATAATATAAATCCTAGGATCTAAGTAACTTTGCAATGCAAAATGACAAAACCTGTTAAGGCTCAACAGGCACCATCTTTTTCTTATCTTGGATGGTTCTAAAAATAAAGGTTCCCAAGATGAGTTAAGTATCAAAGTTATGTTAACTTTGAATTTCCTGGCATGTGTCTTCTCAGCTTTTTTTTCTATCTGTTTTTAGAATGGGGTAGATTTAACATTCTAATCTGATCCAAACTTCCCTCAAGGATCCAGAGAGAAATTTTAACCCTATTGAGTTTAATGGCAGCTTTAGTATTGATATAAAACTGACTAGGATTTCATGTTAAAATTTTCAATCAGATCATCCATAATGTATAAGTTTCAGTTCAAAGGCAGAAAATGACTGTTTCATCAGCAAGCCCATTTCTCTCTGGAACAGGGAGGTGTCGGTAGACAATGTTTCAAAATGGACTTCGTCTAAAACTCATAAAAGAAAAAAGAACAGACTCGTGTAAGAAAAACTACAGGCTCTTGTAGAGTTTTGGTGACTTTGACAATATTCAGTATGACCACTGTTCAGAATTATACTGCTTCTTCTTAACAGCCCAGCTCCCTTTAATAAAATACAGAACTTACTCCATTCGACAGAAAAATATGTTTAATAGTTATTTAGTGACCACGAGATACTATACCATGATTTCATAATAGCAAAAAAAAAAAAGTTATTTAATTGAAGCATTTACTTTGGAGCATAATTTGCTCTGTCAAAATCTGGCTGTGAACATTTTGACTTAAATTATATTATTAATATTATTACAATGTATTTTGAGTTCTGATTATCTAAACTTAGACTGATTTTATTTTTTTCCACAGGTCACTGAATTTGCACATTGCTTATTTATTTTCTGAGCCCTTACACCTTTTTTTTATATTTTATTAAAGAGAAAAATTAAAGCAGAGATAGTTCACAGACTGGAAATTGCTGTGATAAGCCGATGCTAGCAGGACCATTTTAATATTTACTCTTATTTTACCTTTATATATTCATATACATCTTATCTATAAATATGAATATTTTATGTAGATTTATATTATGGGCCATGTTTGTAGTCGCTGGCATCTGGTGCATTGTTTTGGTAAGAAGGGACAAGGAAGAGTAACTGAGAATTAGCAGGGCAGGTGCCTAAATGCTTTTAAGAATAAGAAAAAACTAGGGGGGCAGGCAATCGCTGCTTCATTTATTATTAGCTCCAAATGCAAAGACGGTCTTGGGGCCATGTCTGAGTGTGCTGTTTGGAAAAGGGATAGTGTTTTTCCGAGGAGTTATGGTTTAATCAAGGCCTTTGAGTCTTCCCAAGCCAGTGAATATTGAGTTTATAGCAATCATTTTTGGCTTAAACCCAGAGTTGCAGCTCATTCTCAGAGCAGTGAAGAAGCAAAGCTTGTTCAACTGAAGCACCTGCAGCAGAAGAGGTCCTGGGTTCAAAACCAAGCATCCTGTTCTCAGGCAGAGACTGCTGCTGCCTGTGACTGAAGAAAGAAGGAGCAAAACTTTGGATAAGTGCTCATCATGAAGCAGAAAAAGGATTTGATATGCTTAACAGCATGAAGAAGTAAAACAAACATAAATTCTCAAAAGTGAAAGAGCAGAAATCACATTGAATCCAAATCCACATACATCCTAACTCCTTTCCTGGTGCTGGGGTGGCTGAGAGGAAGGACACACCTCTATCCATGTTCCTCCACAAATGAAAATTTTGCGAAGATCTCGCCAAGCAACCCAGGAATCTCCAGGAGATATCTTTTACAGAGGGCAAAGTGCAAGCAGCTATGACAAGACTATTCTGAATTAAACTACACAAACATTTTCCATGCTTCCTCATTATTAGTGGCTTTAATAACAGTGGTGCCTATACATAATACTTCTTCTAAATGTGTGTGCTGTTTCTACTTGCTGGGGCCATTACAGTTGCTCACAGTAAAACAGATCAAGATTTTTTTCACCAGTTTCCCTCCAGCCTATGTCCATCTCTCATGAAGACTCTGCAGGGATTAGAACTGGTATTTTCTGAACTCCTGCCACAGAGAACCTAAACCACAATCAGTGAGCTAAACTCTTTCAATGACTTTGTTACTTGTCTACTTGAAAAATGTAACGAAAGGAGTACCAGGAAAAACATACATGTGTGTAGATGGGTATTAATTTTTGCTTAGTGGTGAATAGTCTATTTGAGTTTATGCTCAGCACTTATTACCAGGCAAACGCTGCTAGTCATGACAGTGTTTACTGTCTGGCTAAGAGAAGAAACCCATTAAGGAAAATACTTGGTGTCATTTGTAAAATCCAGCCTATCTTCAGCCCTGTGCTGAAATGAGATTTTTTTCTGTTAATTTCTCAACAGAAAGGGCCCGTCCACTTCAAAGTCTTTGTTGTCTCCAGAGGGTCTGTATCTGTTTGCTGCTAAGGCTGAATCTTTTGTCTTAAGCTGGCTGGGCTGTTCCCAGCTCTGTGGAGAGGTTGGTTTTAAGGCCCACCAAAGGAGCATCACAACCGCCCTACTAGTGCAGGCTGCTGAGTGCATGTTTGGAGTTAATGTGTCTCTACAGACCACAAACCCTACCCAGCTACTGCCAGTGAAGACCTCAGCAAAATGCCAGGCAACTCTTCCTATTATGGTCTTTTTTTTGTGTCCTGCATCCTGAGTTAAATTTTGCTTTGATGAATTCCTGAAGGTGACTTCTCATAAAATGCAAAAGGAAGTAAATATTAAAAAATAAAAGACAGAAAAATTGTAATTAAATTTCTTCACATAGGGTAAAAGAAAAAAATGTGATTCCTTCAAAAAAATATATAATACTTTTTTTTCCTAACCTTTTTTCTTCCCTCTGGGACCTTTATTTATTGCATATTTCAGCAGGTACTACCAGGTGATGAGTCTATCAAATGATAATGTAACTGCTGACTTCATTTATTAAACTTCACAAGGGCCAGGCATGGAGTGTAAATAGAAAAATCACTATCTCTGGATGCCAACAATGATAATTGCAGCTACAGTTACTGTGAAGGCAGTGGAGTGCTTTGCAGAGTAAATGAGAGACAGGGTTTTTTTCAGTAGATAAACATCCTGTTATAGTTCGGAATGAGTGGAGAGATAACACAAACAACATAACTGTTTAGCAAATGCACTCCTTATCATTTGACTAGTTGAAGGGAACAGGTAGGAATTATAAAGTCAAGTAAAAATATAGGAATGATTATTGAACCCTGATCAAAAAAGAGATATATGGTCTGATTTATCTCCAGATGGAGAATGAATTTTTCAAATTATATCTCTGCATTATTCAAATAATAACTACCTGTTTCTAGCACAGCATTCTCCTCTGCCTCCCCAAGGCTCTCTTCAGTGCATTCCCATAGGTATCTTCCAGAATTTATGACTCTCATATATCACTCTGATTTGAAGGGCTAAGCTCAATGTAACACAATATTTAGCAGGGTTCAGCAGGGAATGCAAGAGAAAGGATGGACAATTCATTATAAAGAAAACAAATTTGGGCACAAGCTGTAGAGGTCTTGTTTTCATGCACAGGCAAGGTTCAGATGCAAGCTTTGAGGGTTTTGTCATGAAAACACTGAATGACCAAAAATGCAAAGCTTAGGACCTTGCAAAGCAGCAGAAAGTCGCACCCCACAGTTTATGGACTCGTTCCTGGGTGACTCCTCCATTCAGTGGGAGTGAATAGACCTGTCACTGTGCCAGAAGCTGGAAAGTCGTCTATCACTCCACTCGAGGCCACTGCTAGAAATAGCCAGCCATGGGGTCTCCAAAGCTGTTTCAGAATCTCCTCTCTTGCTTTTGCAGGAGAGGCAGAGGAATTAGTGAGTTCTACCACCAGTCCAAGAGTGCCAGAGAGGGCAGAGCGCAATAATTGGCTGTGCTTTCTCTCTGACTGACTTCTGCAGATCAAGGAGAAAGTTTAATTGTTTACCAACATCAATGATAAGCTTGGGAGCGGTCTTCATTATGCCACTATCCTTTTACTGGGGCCAGTTGGATCAGACTGCTCATTTGTGGCTCAACTTCTGAAGCAACAAAAAAGCAGTAATACTATTTTCCCATTGTGTATCTCAGACAGAATGCATTTTAGCAGCACAAAGATGCTGTTTTGTTATCATACATCTTATGGTAGGATGAAAGGCTGAAAGAGTTGTTATTTCTGAATATATTTGAAGGCAGAAATTATTGTCTTTTTTTTTTTTGCCAACAGTGAAGAAAACAAAAGCAGATTTCAGGGCAGGTGGTAAAGAACCAGATGCCACTGAAAAATTAATAAATCTTCAAATAATAGCAAGAGTAACTTCTCAAGTGAACTCAGACTGAAGATTTTTGGTAGTGGGTCAAGCTAACATATGGTCTGCTTAGACACTGAGATGACAGACAGAATCTGAACAGAAGCAATCAAAACAAAATCTGTTAAGGAACAGACAGCAAAAATATGATCAGTGAAGGCAGGAAAATTGTATTGACAGCTGAGAGAGGCTGATAAAAGATAAATAAGCAATTTAGCTTTTATTTTTTTTTCAATTCAAGCAATTGCCCCCCTGCTATACTATTTCATAAGCTTTGGATATCTTAACAGGCTGATAATAGGAAACTAATTTAAAAGTAAATATCCTGTTTCCACAGGGAGTATAACATAAAGCATCACTGATCCTGTTTCCAGTATGATACACTTTTTGCAGTTGCCTGAACTTAATATCTCATTTGCATCAATAGAAAGTAGATCTTGATATATTTCTATGCCCATTTTTGCCAGACTGTCTGCCATGTCAGACATTGCTGAATACATGGGGGAACTGAAAGACCCAGACAAATCTCCAACAGGCAGCTGCAGCAACAGTCTCAGCTTTGGTTTTCTTGGTTTGCCAACTGCCCCTGCAACACTCCCTGTGAGAAGGTTAGAATTATAAAGGCAAGACAAGTGCAGTAACACAGGTGCTACCCTTCAACTCCTGTCCCCCTGTTGCTGTCCCTTGCCACCCCTCAAACCAAAACACACCATGCAGAGCTGAAGGAGCAGAACAAAAGCACTTTTCACCTGCCCCAACACAGACTCAGCTTATTTCAAACACTCTTTCAAAGTGAATTAGCTACTCAAGTACCTTGTGTAGATCTGGCAATATTCAATATATCCAGCAAAACATGGGTTAAAAACTACAGCTGCAATGGAATAAACAGAAAACCTTCTTCTTATGTCAATGAAATTAAAATATGCAGCAAAAACACAAAACCCAAAAACCTGCCTTTGCCATGAACAAATGACAAGCAATGCACAGGCTTACTTCAGGCTTCTCTTGAATTCTTGACTTCATATCTAGAGTAGCAAGTGTGTGAAAGGAAAAGATTCAGTTGAAAAAGCAGTTAAGATTTCAGTTTTGAGGTATCTGTTCTTGCACAGGTGGAGATATATATATATATATTTATTTGTCATGAAATTATGAAGTTAAGGAATATCAACAGATTCATCAATTAGCCAAAGAAGCTATGAAATTTCTTCATATATTTTGCTTCCCACCTTCTAATTCATAAAAGAGTGATAAACTTTTGTGAGATATTTGCTAAGTCTTCTGTGCCACTCCACAGTTGTCAGCTACAACATGGTTTTATTATTTGTAATTATAGAATAGCAGTTTCTGTGACCTTATGTTCATGCTTCCAGAATTTCAAGAGTAATGAGAAAAACTTAAAAAGTTAATCTTTGCTGATTACACTCTCAGCAGTTGCATTTCTTAGAGAAATGTTAATTTTCATTATGGAGAAATTAATTAATAATTTTGTATTATATGTAAAAACTATGACTGACCTTGAAGTGTCTATCAACAAAGCTCAAAACATACTGTGAATGTGAGAAAGTCAGATTTAGGTGCCATGTAAATAAATGTATGTATTCCAGAGAGATGACTAAAACCTGACCATGTCCAGGGAAATTGAAATTCAACGTTCAGTAAAAGGAGCTGCACCAAGACTTTATGGACGACATGTCAGCACTGATGGTTTCCTGACTGGCAGCAGGCAAGAAGAGACCAGCCCAGGGTCCTGGCTCTTAAATGAGAATAGAATGTCTTGTGCTTGGTGTGACAAGCCAGAACTAGAACCAAATCCCAAGTTCTGAAATAAGCATCCTTCCCACAGCCTTTCTTGTGCCTCAGTAAGGCCTGATTTCCTTCTTTGCACAGTATCACAGTCTGAACATGAGGGACAGAAAACATTTCACCCTCAGGCTGGGTTGCAATCAGGTGTTTAGGATCCTCCCTGTGAATGCAATTTTTTTAAGGTGTTTTTTAAGAAGGTGTTTAACTATGAAGATCCAGGGTTTCTTTTGAGCCACACATCCCCACCTCGTTTAGGTGCCTAATTCTCACCAAGGGAGAAGCATTTAGGACTCTCCATTCTTTACAGCATTTTTTTGGCTAGCCAAGATGACTTCCCAGTCAGAAAGACTCAGACCATCATGCTGTGTCCATGCCATAGTCCCCACCTCACTCCCAAACAGCTGAGGAGTCACAGATGGATTTCCAGGGATCCATCAGTGAAACCCTGGAAACAGAAGTGCCAGAAATGGGCAGTGGTATCAGGGAAACCCCTTGGGGAGCAAAATCTTCTATTGGTAAAAGGTGACATTGCTTCTCTTTCCTTACAAGTCATTTCCTTCCTAATCATTTGTCATGACTAGGTGCTCAAGTTAAAAGGATGGTTATTCAATAGTTAGTACAAAAATTAGCCAAACACACAATGAGGTAGAGGTGTACCTTATGAAGACTTTTCTCCCTCAGCAAAAAAAGACAAAATTGTTTGCCATATAATGTCTTATTAATGCTTAAATTAATAAAACCTTCCTCTGTTTTTATTCTGCAGGCAGCTCAAAGTTGCATATTTGCATTTCAACGTAATTTCTATGTGTGGTTTTCTACACACCCAAGCATAAGGAGCTGGATTCCAGAATAAGAATGCTGGACTATTATCCCAGACATGAAATGTCAGGATGTGTATATTTACATTTCTTAAAGAATATATTACCTCGTGGCAAAAAGATGACGGAGAAAATATAATACACATGAAATAGGATAGTATGAAATGTACAGAATTTGTAAGTCCTCTGAAACACCAAGAAAAGATTTTCTGCCTAGAGATACAGAAAACAATTTGCAAAATAGTAGAACAATGGGATGTGCTTAAGTCAGTATTAAGTCATTTTCAAGTGTCATCAAATGGATAAAAAAATCCATAGAATCCACACAGATTGCATGAGTTAACCATGTTCAGATTATGATTTACACTGGAAAGAGGATTATCCCTGCATTGCTATGGTGGATGTTACAATCAAGGTAGGGCTTGCTTTTCATCCAGTAGAAATGAAAATAGCTTAAACTGGACTGACTGGTTCATGTAAGGTAGAGGTGAAATTAGAAAAAGGATAACCTGAAAGATGGAAACTCCAAGGTCTATTCAATAGTGTTTTCCAGATGAATGACTGTAATTTTATGTTTTCAGTATGTTACATTATAACATGATCCAAAACCCATTAGATTCTTTCTTTTTGTGGAACTACAGGTTTGGGAAATATTTCTGATTGGAACTTGAAACACACACACCTCACTCAAGAATGTCACTCTGACAAGGTTCAAGAGCTCTCCTAGTAAAACCCTTATTTGTTTTGCACATTTGCACAGAATTAAAGGTTACCATTCCTCATCTGCGCTGCAGTCAGTGTGCATCTCAATAGGGGAGCTTTCTGCTATAACAGAAAATCAAAGTGCTTAGCTGAAACTTTCTGCTGTTTACTTTTTCTTAAATCACTTCAGTTAGGCCTTTTACAGCTCTCAGAAATTTCACTTAGTGTCTTACCTGAGTTGACCAAAAACCCTCACATTTCTTGGACTGCTCTGGACTTACCATAAATGCCAAAAGTCCCAATTCCAGTGATGCATGGACCAGTAAGAAATTTATGTTAGTCCTCAAAGCACACTGGTTAAAAAGTCCATTTCTTTCTGTGGCTGCCTGCTTGAAGCTGTTTTTCTGTAAAAGTGAGACACTATACAATTTGATTTTTGCCATTTGAGAACTGCAAAGTACTAGTAAATATTTTACTATCCATTTTATGATTTTTAGTAAATGAAGTGCATAAAGGAACTAAAGAGATTATAGCATTTTCTGTACTTCTATTCCTTCTTTACGGCCTCCCAAACATTAGGTGAAAATCTGTAAGTTTATCTATAATGTTCAATGATACAGCACATAGATTCTAATAGATGGTATTACAGTGCATAGATCTCTCAAAGCAGAGGCTGATGAGAATGGATTTCACTGCATGTGGAGTTGGAAATGTACTTGTCAACTACGCGTTTCAACAATATTAAATTCATAAGAAAAAAACCAAATAGTCATTCTTGGTGTAATTCCATGGGGTTGCTAAGGTATGTGGCTGCCACTCTGAAAGAAATAGCATACTTGAAAATGACGTTTTTTCCAGACCACACACTGCATGGGAAGAACTGCAAAACTGCTCTACTGAAAATTGATTTTAACCCTATATTCATTAACATGGACATTTAAAAGAGGAATTTTTACAACCAGTGATAAACTTCCATTCAGTGTTGAGTGTGTATAAAAAATACTTCATGGAATTATTTTTAAATACTTTTTTTTAAATCACTTCTTGTATCTCTTTGCTCTCCCTAATTATTTAGTCAATAGCTGTGGTGTGGAATTGTTTTTGCCAGGGAAAGCAATCAATGATATCACTAGAATGATACTCAATCCAAACTTACTTGCTTGGATTTAGATTTCAGGTGGCTGCAATTTCCAGTTCACACTAGAGACAGTCACAGGCAATACTGAAAATGAAATTTCAATACTGAAATACGGTGAAGCATTATTTTCAAATAACTTCAGCAGCAGTAAGCTGTTCAGAAGTAACTGAGAAGTGACCACAGAGAATATTTTTGAGCTATTTCATTACATCAAAAAAGGAATTTTCAACAGAATTCAATCATAAAATGTGTGTAACTGAAGAAGCAAGAAAGCAAAATACTTGCCTTGCTGATTAACACACAGTGTATTTAAGAGCAGTCCTGGCTCTTGAGTTGAAATTAGCAAAGCATGATTAAGCCACCATCGGGTGACCTGACCACCACAGTCCCTCAGGACGTCCTAGGATTGTAAGACACAGAGCTAATGAAATTTCACACAGTTGGTGGGTTAAGTGAATAGAGGGAAATAGCTTCTTCAGAAACTGAGACATGAGACAGTCTGGACATAATTACAGTTTTCCATTTTACTAAGGCTGATTTTCAGGTGAGCATGACAGCTCTATCACCCAGGTACCAGTAGTTCTCTAAGGACTTCTTACCGCTCTGCCTTCAGGCTAGAAGAACCAAGTGAGATTGTTCAAAGTACAAGAAGGAAAAAATCAAGTAACAGCATTGTTCCTCTCCTCTCTCCAATGTTCTTGCAAGACTTAGGGGCCCTCCTAGCAAAGTCTGAGTAGCCCAGAGCAGGCCATAGAGTGCATCTAATCTACACCAAAAGTACATCTCTTATGTCTTATTTTTCTTTAAGTTACTCTATCCTGGACTAAGAATATTGCAGTGATAAAACCACACTGGCTGGTGCAGACACACAGCATCCTACAACCATAGGACCAGGATCACAGACAAAATCATGTGATGATCACCTGGGATGAAGAGGAACTCAGGAGGTGTGTAGTCCAACCTCCTGCTCCAAGTGGGATCAGCTATGAGATCAGACCAGGTTGCTCAGGACCTTTACTGAGGTAATCACTTGATTACACCCGCAGCACTCACTGCAGGTTTGCAGGAAGGCACTGGGTTTGCTCTTCAGTGAATTGCTCTCAGTCAAGACAAAAGACAGGGAAGAGTGGGAATGCCTACAGAATCTTAGTTAAGCTGTCAGATGATTTTTTTTTTTTTTTTAAATTCACACTAGGCATGAATAGGCTCAAACTACAGGCAGCTGTCTGTCCACAGCATAAAGCTGATGCTGTTACTAAAGCACCAGTCATGTCTGACTATGCAAAAATGACTAAGCGTTGAGAAAAAAGTAGTTTACCAAGACGTGAAATGTAGCAGCGTAGGTGGATGGCAAATCTAGTTTTGCCAGTAGGAGTGGATGTATGTTTAACTAACAGCATATATGTATTCCTGTCCTGCTCTGCTAGTGGAAACTTTTTACCTTGGTATGTCTGTCACACAAAGATGAACGCAGAGCCCCAGAAAGAAGGAAAGATAAAGAAGGAGCAATCCCCTGACAGCAGAAAAGCAGACAGAAATGCAGGTTAGGTTCAGAGGGATGTAAATGGAGTGTTTTGAAGAAAGCACGAGTGAGTTATCCAAGGGAAAGAGAACGTTCACAGGCAAGGATCTGTTATACACAGCTTGCAAACACAGGCCTGTGATTCATTAGGAAGGCCCACTTTATTGCTGTAAGACCTAAGCACCATGGCTTTCAAAGTTCCCAGTTTCACAAACACATAGTAGATTATACTTGTTTTTCTCTGGCCACATATGTGACCCTGATCCACAGCTCAGTGGAAGAAGCATTAGAAAAATACTCACTACTACAAAACCACAAAGAGGTGATAAGAGTCTTTCTTCACACAAAGAAGATATGATGAGTGCTTTTGAATAAGCTCCACTGCTGGGGTGATTGTATTGATTGGGAAAAGAGGGATAATCATGCACTGATTTTACTTTTTTTAAAAAACAGACATGCTGCTGAATTTTCTAAGCAAGAAAATCTAGTGGATACATTTATTACAACAGTATAAATTTATGCACTGACTGAGGCAGTTGTAGCTAGTATTTCTACCTTTCTGGTCTCAATTTTTTTTGCAGTGTGACAACATTTGTGATTCTTCCTGGAGGTGGCTGCATTTCAGGAGTGAGACAACATCTGAGTGACCAATTCATCGTGCCTGCATTATGTGATACAGATGCATCAGGATTTATTGCTATCTTTATTTATTCCTGCATTATGTATACATGCATATATATATATGCAAGATAGCAGCAGCAAAGTTTATTGTATTCTTTCATAAAATGGTACTGCCCAGACCTCTCTCACTCAGGGTTCATCCAGTGCAAAAACTTTTTAAAGGTTCCAAAGGTACAAACCAGCAAATAACAACCTCAAGAAACTGTTCTAAAGCCCTTCTGCACAGGACCATAAAAATAAATAATTCATGCTCTTGTCAGTGATTTCCAACTCCTCTTTTCACCCCAAGAGGCATCACTGTGGGATTTGATTCTCTTTTCCAGTGTGACCCACTGACTGGTTCAGAACAGTTTCAAGAGCTCTCCAGTAAGCAGATGGGTGTGCTAATGACTTGATGTTTCTGCTGCCAGACCACCTTCCAGATTGCTGGTCAGACAGGCTGTGACAGGGAGCTTCTTCTCTGACCTTCTCCTGCTGCTCAGAGAAAGGAGAGTCCAGACCAGGCCTTTAAGCCTGAAGAACCAGATACGCAGTTTCAAGGATACCATTTGAAGATACCTGTGTTTAGAGCCCATCCTCCCACTCAGAGCCTTGCAAAGCTCTCATTCCTGCAGTGTATTTGTTATTGCTGAACAGAGCTCAAAACAGTACCTTGATTTTTGAATTATTTGTTCAGATTCATGTAAGACATTTATTAAAGGTATAATTTGCTCTGTCTCTCTGTGAGGTCCCCAAAGTAAAGTCAATGTGCAGCAGAGTCAGATCCATTAAGAGCACTAAGGAATGCAAGTGTATTCCATACTTATCCTTCATACAGAGAAGAACGATGTTTAGAAGAGTTACAAAGCCTGGATTTGTAACAAAATGTGTCAGGGCTGGATGGATGTGTGGCAGATACTGTGGAAATAAACTTGCATACAGAAGACTGAAGTGAAGAAGTGCCTGAAGTGGATCAGTTGCTGTGGCTGATTCCATGTTCACAGCAAACTATAAAGCAAGACAGGAGTATCTGCTCTGCTCCAAAGTGTTTCTTACCAATCCTGTTTGAGTGCAAGCTACGAGGGTAAATTTAGATTTTCTCTGTATTTATCTGGTGGAATAAAACTGATATATCAAAAAGTGCAAAACAAACCTCTGTTTTGCTGTCCTGTAGGAGCCTAATAATAAAAGAAAGGCTCCAAAAAGTGCTTCATCATTATGACTGCTCAACATCTGAAAGGCTTCAAAAGTACTTTGCCATTATGACTGCTCAAAACCTGTAAAGCGCCAAAAATGCCTCATCATTTTGTCTGCTTATTATAACACAGGTGGTCTGGACTGTGGGTAGCCTGCCTTGGGGCCCATAAAAAGGAAGACGAAAACCGGTGCAAGTTGGAGGGAAAAGTGAGGGGCAGAGACCCTGACCTTTGCCTTTCCCCCACCACCACCACTGGCCCTGCTGCAAGACACTCTGAGGCCTCCTGGAGCCGACGCTGCCCGCCTGAGGGAAACCCCCCGAGCCTGCACCCCTGGACCAAGATCACGAGTGAGTTTTGGACCCTGCCCTGTGCTCCTGCGTCCCGTGGTGAGCACACTGCGAGTGCACCGGGGCTCGGCTGCCGCGTCCCGACGCCGCGGATGGGCCGCCGCATTCCGGACAAACTGCTCCCGAGGTCAGAGGAGGCAGATTAGAGGTTTCAAACAACAGGAAAAAAAGGCCAAAAACTGCCTTGCTCCCCCACCCCATCTCGGCAAGGTAGCACAGTGTGGTGGCGACCTATCCTATGCTTTTCCTTTTAAGTAACCTTGGCATTTTCTAACTTTTCTCTCCTTTTCTTTCTTCCCTTTTCTTTGCGTCTTTTACTGTTAAATAAAATACATAAATTTTTTGGCATCAACATATAACCTCGTTTGGTTTTAATCTCATTTCTGGGAATATTTTAAACCTTCTAAGTTCTTTCCGGTTTATGCACAGGAATTTAGCTTTCTTTGCTTTTCTGAGTTTAAACTGGATTGTAACATGTCCCAAGAGAGATATGGAACAGAAACAGAGCACGGCTGATACCCATATGGAAACAGAAGAGTTCTTGCTGAATAGAGCCACAGCCATATATTTAGGCCTCTGTTTAAGCTGGCTAGGCTAAACCACCTCATTAAAAATCCTTTTTCAAAGCATAAAGCTTCATGGCAATTCTCACGACAAATATCATTTATTTATTAACTGAATAAGACCAGAGGATCCTCTAGCACTTAAATAATTCTGATGCTTGCACCAGAAGCATTTTTTCCTGTTTCATTCTCCAGTGAACAGTATTATGGCTTAGCTTCACTGGCTAGGAAAGCCTCTTGCTGGTGTTAGTAACAGGCCTCTTTCTTGCAAGCCTCATCCTCTATGTTCTTTGCTATGTCAAGATGCTCTTTCTACTCTTCCTTTCTTGACACAACCTGTTTTCTCCCAGTAATTACAGGGAACTGATGTAGAAAAAAGTTGACTCGACTGCCAGGTTATTTGCTTCATTAAAGGGCTGTCTCATCAAGGAGCCATTTACACGTTCTTCCTGCCGCCACATTACCTGTGTCTTTTTGAAAGAAGCAGAGTCCCAAAGATGTGTCTTAGCCTATAAAGTAGACAAGTACACTCCAAATTCTCAACTAGTCAATCTCAGCGTTATGAACAGAAATCTCATACTTTCTTAAAACTTGTCCCAGTGCTTAACTTCTTCTCTAGCATTCCTGGAGTCAAACTGCTGCTTTGTGGATGCCTCAACACTCTGCATCCTGACACACAGATGTAAAAATATTAGCCAGGGCACAGATCTGGGCATGGATTTCTGAGATTGCTTTCTTTAGGTGAAGGTCAGGCACTGCAGTTTCATTTTTCACAGGCAATCAGGATGCATTCCCACCCCAGCTGAATGGAGTGCATGCTCTGTAACAGTAACACAAGCTAATTTGTTTTTAAAAGCTGGATAGTCTCAAACCCTGTGTATAATTTTTTTTTTCCCTGCTTCTAGCCCACAGGAGAGATGTACCAGCATTTCCACAAGTTGATGTAACCCTCTTTCCACCACTAGGCTGCTATGAGACTCAGATACCCAGCGAGAAGTTTCTGGGCAATCAGCAGAGTCATTGGCTCCATGATAACTCAGCCCTAATCCTTTGGTTCACAAACTGCAGTATCACCCATGAAACTTATTTGGAACATATTAACTTTTGCCTTAAATTAAAAATAGCAATAACAAAGGTGGAATATGGGTTTTTTGATAATTTTTTCTTATTTTTCTGCAATTGAAAACCATAGAATTTTTCAGTCTGTTCTATAGTCAAAAAATAGTTTAAAAGTGCATGAAGCAGCCATGGAAACAGGTATTTGCAATGAAAACAACCATTTAAATGAAAATGTCACCTGCCTCCCTCCCTGTCACAGCCTGCTTGGGAAACTGGGCTGTTCCTTTTCTTTCTGCTTTTCAGTCTGGCACCCGCTGACAGGCCTCTGTCTTCCACTTTGTGGTATGTGATGAGACAGCCAGCCTGAATTTCCCTTTTTCTTTTTGGCTGTCCTCACAGACAGACTTCTTCGAAGAAGTCCTATGGATGACTTCCATGCCTTGTAGGGAAGCTAGAAGCAGCACAAAGCTGCATCCCAGACAATCTGAGTTCTTCTGCCCTGCAGCTCAGAGGAGGATTTTAACCCTTGACCAACAGCCCGTTCTGGTGTTGTGGATACATAGCAGGAAGCTAAGATATACCTTAACTTCTCCCCTCACAAGATCTGGGAGGCCACCTCATCACAGTTTGGAGATTTTATTGGGTTAAAAAAGGAAGAGACTGCCCTTGCTGCAGCCTTTACTGTTGGATAATCTGTTCTCTCCATGATAGACACCTCTGGGGACCGTGTTGACTTGGAAATCAGAGTAGTAATATTGTCAATCAATATGCCTTGAAGCCAAGAAATTAACAGATCTGACATTGTGCTTTAAGACTATGTTTTATCCTTATTTCTTTAGTGACTGTACCTGTTATTTAAGCCAAAAGCAGATTTCACTTATGGCAGTTCAGGAAGTGCATCTAAGCAAAAATGGTATAAAAGATTAAGATGCAGAAAAGCTACATATACCCCAGACATAAAAATTAAGGAATGAAAGTCCTTGTAGTTCTTGCTGAATAAAATTGGATGAGATTGGACAAGCACCAAACCAATAGAATTTCTATGATTTGCACCATGAAAAATAAGAAAATCTTTAAATATTGTGCACTTCTACAAAGTATCCCCAGTCTTTGCTTCTAAAGACAAATTTTCTGGACAGCCAGATGGACAGTTCTGTGTCTCTCCTAATTTTATAATTCATAGTGTAGCCATGAATGCAAAGGGTGTTTCTCACAGGTATCAAACAGTTAAAATCACAGTACTTTTGCCAGGTTCCAGCTGTGAAATGACATGGCTCCAGGGAAACACCAAGGACTGGTGAGAAGCCCTTTACATGGTGTTGTCAAAAATGACATGAGTGACTCTGCAGCCATTACAATAGAGGTAGGCAGAGGAGTTTCCAACCAGCGACATTTCATGTCAACAGAGGCACTTTGCACCTGAATTGCACTTTTGTTTACCAAAAGTGTAAATAAATTGGAGAGACCCAGAATGTTCTGGCAATAACCAAAGGACATGAACCCTCATGGATGAGGAACCAGGCTCAGCAGTAATGACACTTTTCCCTCAGACTGAATTAAAGTGGTGTTTTGAATTGCTTGAGCTAGGTTCAGTTTTGATTCTCACAGAACCATCACACTCTTTCAAGCCTACATATCTTCCTCAAGTTAAAAATTCAGGTTTTAATCTGAAAAAACCCTAGGCATTTGGAAACAATTCCAGCTTTGTGGATTTTTCTTCTTCATTTGTTTTGGGCTACCAAACAAATAAGTTGCAAATGTTTGGAGTGATCAGTATCTAGCATTTCATGGATAGATCTAGTGATGAAAAGTGCAGCCTAAGCAACACTCATGTCAATAGATGTCCATCTTTATAAACCGTGAGCAGCTGACAAAGACAGTTGTCTAATGGGGCACAATAAAAATGATTGGATTGAAAAAAATCAGAACTTTCCACGTTTTTATTCATAGCCTCACTTCAGTGATCCCATCCCAGCCTATTGCATTATCTCTCATATGTTGTACTTTTTAAAAAAGTAGTCAAATTCCAGTTTTTTGTCCCTCTTTGGGGAGATACAATTGTGTACTGCACATTTCTAAGGTTCCAAACATGTGATCTGTTGGTGGCAGATATTCAAAAGCGTGAACAACCCATGTTCCAAGACTCTCACCAGCAACACAGGAGGCAGCCAGCTGCAAAGATCTAAATCTTTGCATTTTCTCTAGCTCATCACCAACTTTGGTCATGCTAAATTATCCTTTCAAATGCATCTTCTACCAAAGAGAAAACTGTGTCAAACCACGATAGTAAAAAGTCAGGTAAACATCAATGCCTTTAATACCAATTCCAGACATTTTGGCTTAAATCACTGCTCTGAATATGAATATATTTTGAAAACTGACTGAGAGGATGTGGGAAAACCTTCTACTTTGTTTGGAAGATAAGTTAACTGACCCACTAACACTTTACACAAATGAAGTTTCAGTCCAGGAAACCTTTTTTCATGCCTCAAAACTACATATTACTGGACCTGACATGACTGCTTACACTCTTTTCAAGAATTTCACCCCAGAAAGTTGTTATATGCTCTGACCTGTAGACCTAAGGAGCACTTTTGCAAGACTATTATAAGCAGTTATTTTGGACGTTGCTGTTTTAGAAGACAAATAAATACCACAGAAGGTTTTTTTGAGATAAGCTTTCCTTTTCTCTTCCATGCCTGCTACTTCCACTCTAGAAGGAAAATGTAGCTGAAGCACTAAACTGTCAAAATGGGAGTTAAGAAACTAAAGCTGGTCCAGATGTTTTGAATTCTTTCATATATGAAAATATATATTTGTGCTTTGTACTATTAATACCCGTATCTCCACTTGTACTATATGGAGGAGGAAAAAAGACAACAGGAAAACATGTAAGAAAATTTTACAGGAATAATCATCAGGTTTGTGTTTTGGTTTCTTTTTTTTAAGTGTTGTTATTTTTAATGACTGACATTTGTCTTATGGCTCTTCAGAATTAAGCAGATCACCTTTCTGGGCAACAGGAAAAAAAAAACAAAACAAGGAAAAATTTTTTTCTGGCTTCAGAAGTTAAACCCTAGCTTTATTTTTCCTGCAACACTTAATACACTTAACTGAAGACTAAAATATGTTTTTGTTCTCCTAATGAAAGTTCATTCCATGTTGCATGTCTATGGATGAGGACAGCTTTTGCAACAGCTGATTCACAGCTGGTATCTTTGACTACAAAAAGGGATCGAGGACCAGTGAGCAGGATGGTGTTAGCCACAATGTGTGGAGTTGCTGACAACTGCTTAATTCAGACCAGTGTTCAGATTGCTCCAGTTCATTCTGCAGATCAAGCACAATCTAAGGAGTTCTTTGTTTGCTCCTTTTGGCCGGTGCGGAGGCACTGAGCAGCACAGTGACGGACATGCATAGCTATGAGAAAACTTTCATTTTTATTACAGATTTTTACCTACATGCCATAAAATTGTTATGCACAAGCCTGAAAACACATTCAACATAACTCATTAAATGTCCAGAAATAATTACAATTTGCATCATTTGAAAAGTAGCAAGGTCCCATTAATCTCAAAGCAGTCACTCTTATATGAAGCAGAACCTTGGTTAAAAATTTTTCTTAGCCAGCATTGGACTACTTTTTCTTCTGAAAAATGAAAAATACAAATCTAAGTCCTTTTCCTAAAAGCCTGAGAGAGAGAAGAAATCCATCATTCAGTAAGACAATTGGGTAAAACCAGAGCAAAACTTTTAATTTTGAATACCATGAGTATTTCCTAGTTGTGCTACACATTGATTAGCCAGCAGTGCAAAGGTAAATGCCTCAGTATTCTCACAAAACTACTTCTAAAGGATACAGAGAAGAGGTGCTAACAATGCAGATGCCAACAAAAGGAATTTAAACTTCTTTTATAGCTATGTAAACTGTTGCATGATCATTCTTATACCTAAAATTTGAGGGGAGTGTGAAAAAGGTTTATTTCTTGAGTGAGGTCCTAGTCAGCTGGGCATTAGGGGTTTCTTTATTCCTTCTCTGAGAGGCACATGGGAACCACTTAAAGGCATGGTGTTACCTTGCCCACAGTAATCCCCATGACATCCTTTTGTTTTAAAGGCATGGCCTACAGCAGGCTAGAACAGTGACAGGATAAGCTACTGCTTACATCCTGACAGACATTTCTCCACAATGTCTGGGAGGATTCACATTGTCTGACAAGGGATGAGATCACCCACAGCAAGAAATGTACACCCAAGTCATAACCTAGGGATGAGGGGCAATTCACAGAGGGCATCAATGCACAGTCACCAGAGAGGGGCAGGTGCCAGGTCTGGTCTCTGACTCTTGGGATACTTATTACTTGCTGCAGTTCTCTATCCTGTTAGCTGAATTCAAGTCTCAAATTATTAAAAATAAATAAGTTTATGATTATGCATTTGGTGGTCTGTCCTTGCAGCTGGGAAAGGAATCTGACCATTGGCATGATTAGTCATTGGAAAAAGTAGGCTTTATAGAATCTTTCAGTTTAACTGGTCCTTCACCTCCATGGCTCTCAGCTACTTTAGTCCCACAATTGCTGATCCACCTGCTGGTTGACTCCTGCCTTTTAGCCCTGGCTCTTACCTTCAAGCTGTCTTTAGATCCTTTTTCCCATAGATCATATGAGGTTGTTCATGAGCCTTATCCTTACACTCATAAAGCATGGACTTGCTTAAAAAAAAGGAAATAACTTGTAGGAGAGAAGAAGGTGGCAAAAAACTTGAAACCAGCAATCCCCATGAGAAAAAGTTTAGAAATATACATATTCCCTCAGCTGGAGGAGATTATATGTACAAATAACACATACATAATGAACACAAGTGTTTATAAATATGAAGTGCTATTTTGGTAATTTTAACTCAGCCTTCATTAATTTCTAATGTATAGTTCTCTGCAGTATGAGATGCCCTGTAAACAGAAAGATGTGTTGCAACATAGGAGAAAAACCCCACCCTCTCCTAGATAAAATGTTTTCTGAACAAGCTGCAAACCCAACAGCTGGCTCCCATGAGAGCCATGCTCTCAGATTTATGCTGTTGATCACTGGCAAATGGCCCTGTAAATGGGTGCTGTGCTTTAGAAGGCTCATACTCCCAACAATTCTGGCTGTGGCACTCCTGAAAAAAATAATTCCACTATGAAGGAAGTTTAGTCTTTAGATGGGTGCAGCCCTGTCTTGAATGATGATGCACTCTAAGTATGTCCTATATGTGAAGTTGGATTTTGCTGCCATTGCTGTAGCTGCACTAATGAGGCACCAGCAGAGAACTCCCATGTGTCAGGGTAATTTACAGTTGGATCTCTCCTGAAAGGAACAGGATATGCCATGAGGCAGATGTATGCCAAGACAAGGCAGAGCAGGGAATTTTGCAGTAAAAGTGAGCCTTTGGAGATTAGCGAACACGGGGTGCAAATCTGCTGACATGTTCTTCAAAAGCCCAGGAGATGAGGGGGAATGGCTACATGGGACTTGTTTTAGTGGGGCTGAAAATATTTTCCAGCCTATATGAAATCCCCTCACCCTGCCCATTGCTGACCGTGTGGCTGTTTAAATGCAGGATATGTGAGGGGTGGAAAACTGTGAGCAGACCTGAAGTAAACCAAGAACTCAACAGGTTAATTCCCTAGGGCATGAGATGGGAGGCTCAAAGGTTCTAAAAGCATGTTAGTTTGGAAAATTTAGCAAACTTAGTATTTTTAGAATCCCTCAATAGACCATATATACATATTAACATTTACTGAAAAAATATTCTCTCAGCAAAACAAAACTTTCTCTAAAGTGAACACTTTCAAAAGCATTATTTAGACTCCCGGATTCTAACCTTTCGCCCACCACCCTCCCCTCCATGCTACAGAGCAGAGTTCTAGTTCAGCAACCCATTCCTATCCAGCTTGTATTAGTGCAACTCAGGTATGAGAACTGTCCTGAAGAGATTAATAGTTAAGTGAAAAAATATAGCTCGAGGTACATAGGTCATCAAAACTGGTGACACTGCCCTTAGATGAACAACTGGAATATTCCTTTTTCCAGCCATGGTTTTACTCCCATCACTAAAATACCTCTTGTAGTAAAGTGGTTGTACAAGCGTATTCTCTAGCCAGTTACTCCAAGGTAATGTAATTTAACCAAGCAGAAAATGGTGAAAATTTTCTACCTGCAGCACTGGAAACTGAGTTTAATCACTTTGAAATTATTCTGTTTGAATGAACCCAAACTCTCACCAAAGAGAGAAGGGGAGGAATAAATCAGTCAGCAGATCAGAGTTACAAGGAGAACCTGTACATCTGCAAGCTGGCAGAAATTCATATTTAAGCTTCTAAATTCATGCCAATCACTCATGAAACCATCAAAAGCAACATCAGAAATTAAAATTATTTTGCTTTCAATTACCTTTTATCATTACACAACTTTTGGTAAAATTTGTTAAAGATGTCTGAAAAAATGATAATCATTTCATGAACTTTTCAAACTTCTGAGATTTTGTGCTGGAAGAGGCAAATAAAACTGGAATGGTGACTCTCTTTCTTCAACTGTATTGATTTTTCATAATTGCTTCAAGAAGGCTGCTGATTCCCATTTCCCCAAATGGACATCAATTTGTTGTTGATATTAAACAGAAATTATATTGCATATATTTAAGGAACACAATACTGATTTGATTGATTTTTTTTCTGAATGTTGGGTGTTGGGCTACAACCTGACTAAGAATATCTTTTTTCATCACTATAAAATGTTTAATTTTTAAAGATATATTCTACATAGCATGAATCTGTGTATATATATGCTACCATAATCCTTGTGCGCACGACATAAAACAACAATCTTTCCACAAATCTAAATAAACAAGATAAGATCACGGCCATGTTGCACTAGAAGCTGCACAATCAGCTCCCAGTTTTCCATATTATGAGCACATTCTCTCCAAAAAATGGCTTTGTTTAG
Source organism: Oriolus oriolus (assembly GCA_013400235.1). Lineage (NCBI taxonomy): Eukaryota > Metazoa > Chordata > Aves > Passeriformes > Corvidae > Oriolus > Oriolus oriolus. Next base: position 564,181 of record VXBT01009887.1, on the reverse strand, counting down.
ATATATTTGGTTTTCAAATGTTTTAGTGATGATTTTCTTGCTGTTTGCTTCCATATCTAAGCACTGATAAAGCAAGAACTATTATTTACTGAGTTACCACTAAATCTAAAAGTTCACTTCTTCCTTTCTCAGGTGTGAAGCCAAGCATTCTTTCATAGCTATGACAGTTTCACCTTCAATGACTTTTCCTTAATTAACCAGAACAGGAAAATTCATGTTTCAGTATGAAAATATCACAAGGCTTTTGCAGCTTTTTTTTTTTTTCCCCCATCAGAGGAAGCTGATTTTATGGAAAGAGGAATCTCCTCCTATGGCATTTGTATTGATCAAAGTGAAGTTGTTTTCTTTGTTTTGTAAAGGGTATGTATCCCATGGAACTGTCAGAGAAACATAGCTAAAGACTGAAAATTACGGCATGCCGGATCCTGTCTGTCTGGGACCATACATTATCTGCAGCCTAAAAGCTCTCTCATCTCAGAAAAGGACGGCTAACAACATCCTTTTAGGCTACAGGAGATATCAACAACACAGCTGATTCCTTCTTGCAAAGAGTTTTGTTTCCAACTTTTTGTTTGATTTTTAAAAAGTCAAGAAGTTATCATTAACTCAATATCTCCAAGCTTTGACAGAAATTGCACATGATTTATAATCAACAAGTTCTCTGAGAGGGACCTTAAACCATGCAGTAAAACTCCATGAAGGAAAATTTATCATTCATCAAGGATTACTTTTCCCTCAAGACATATGATGAGGGAACATGGGCAATTAGGGAATGAGAATTACTGTGTTGCTTAACAAAGAGAATTATTCTAGGGATTCTTGAATTGGACACCAGGGAGGAGCTGAACTTTACATACTCTTGTGGACCTCAAGAGAGCCTGTTAAAATTTCACTGTAGCTCGAAAATGGCCAAGAGGGGAAAAAATAAAGTTGAGTTGCAAGGAATGGAAATCCTAGTGGCTCTTGGTGGTTGTTTAATGATAAACTGTAACTTGGTAAAATTAACAAGTTTATTTAAAAAAATATTACCTCTTTGATCATTACAGGGCCCACCTAATGGTTTATTACTCACAGCAAATGGAAACCTGAAGCTGTACAAAGCCCATCGTGCTTCATGTCGGGGGGCACTCAATCACCTGTATGACTTATGAGACACTGCAATGTAGAAATCTGACACAGAATAAGGATCCTGGGGCTCAGCTCAGTGTGCTCTGAGAAGACATCCTTTTTTAAAGCTGGGTGCTTCAGAAGACCTGACTGACAAAGGGAATCCAGAGCTGTCTGCCAAGCTCTGAAGACTTGTGCTGACATATTTCTTCTTTTAAGCCTAAAGCAACATTTAAAATACAAAGGTCTCATAGTGGCAGTGTCAAACCCAATGCATGTGCAACATCTGCACCTAAGGAGACTGTAATTCAGCAGTACCCAGGGAATACAATAAGTAGAGATTCTGGTGAACTTCAAGTTGATATGTACTGGAGTATCCCTGACAGTTATATCCATTTATCACTCTGTTAGGACTCATTCATCCCTCAGATAATTAGCACTTGGTTTGTAAGGGCCTGTTACTCGCAAAAAGCCTCTGAGTACAGTCAGATTGAATATTCCCAGAAAGTTTGACAGCTGATAGGAAAACCAGTCTCCTGAAACCTGTGCTAATATAGTTAAATGACTTGAAAAGGTATGATTCAAATGCTATTGCTTTGATACACTTTCATGGTAAACATTGATGGCTGGATCTGTGAATGTACTTCAGCACACTGGAACATGTGCTTCCAGCTGCAGAACTGCAGCCCTTGATCCCTGATTTCAGCCATCACTTCTCCCTCCAGTGATCTGCGGACTACACAGTGATCAGTTTTAGACCTCTTGGGCATTCAGATTTCTACTGCTGAGCTTGAGCAGGACTGTCTTCATCATAACAGAGTATGACCTGGAAGCCCAGATCCTCAGGAATGTTAGACACATCATTCCCCTGCCAAAAGCTGTACATCTGATGAATACACCAGAACACATGTTGAGCTCTGTATAAAACTTTGCCAGATAAGCTGGCATTGGTACCTTCCCCATTTCAGTGATTTCTCCTATATTCATCCACTTATGCAGAATAAGAATTGTATAAAATAAGAGCTAGATCTAATCAGCCCCTTTCCTAACAAGGATTCAAATTCACATGTCTTGCTTGACAGAAAAGCAGACTAATTACCAACCAACAGGCAATGCTGAAGCATGATGATATTTCTCCAGCAAGAAAGGCCCCACAGAAGCCAGAAGTATTCATACATTAATAAACCAGAGGTTGTGGCATTAAATGTACTTCAGGTAGATGCAGTGCCCAGCTCTCAAATGCTGAAAAACCTCTGCTATTGTTTGGTGACAAATAGTTACCAGCTAATAGTTATTTTCTTTCCCTCTACTGCAGACTTAAGATTCTCTATTATACCAGAAAAGCAAAGCTCAAGGTCAAAAGAGAAATTTAAAGGTTAGGAGTTGCAGTACAGTCTGTGACAGCCAAGGCATTTCAATTTACCCCATTTCTTCCCCAAATTGTTTGATTCTGTTTTTCTTCACTACTGTCCTTATGCACATACATCAACAACACAGTGCCCTCTGTGTAACACCCCTTCCCAAGAGAGGCAAAGCTGTATCATGGTTTTCATCCCTCATTACTATCTGTCCTCATTAACTTTATCCTTATTTTCCAGTTTATTTCCAAAACATAAATATCAACAAGCTAATTAACTCAATTTGGATGCAGAGAAAGCTGGGCTGAGAGCAGACCTGGCCATAGCAGAATGGTTTTGTTTTCCTCCTTCTCTACCAGGGCAGTCCATCCATGTACAAAATTGGAGAAGCCCTGCAGAACATCAGGCTGTAAAAAGCAGTAGCAGCAGAACTTCAAACAAAGTTCATGTTCCCATTCAAAAACCTTGACAATGCTACTACAGCTTATTTCAGACAAATGGAGAAGCTGAGACACAAGTCAACTAAGTGGACATTGAAGCAAAGAAGTACAATAGCAGAGAACAGATCTAAGAGAAATTTCTTGGTGTCATAAACTTCCACTTTATTCCCAATGCTATCCTTTCTTTCTCCAAAGCAATATTTGAATGAATTTGGTTAATTGATCATCAGCTTGAGCCACCTCTGTAATCCCATGAATCTGAATCCATTAAAACTTTAAAGAACAACAGGAGTACCACATAAGCACATCATCTCTACTTTAATCATAACATAGGAAGAACTAAGAAGTGTTACTCTCCCTGCTCAGCTAAATCTTTATGATATTTAGTTGATACACAGAATTCAAGTTTTTTTTAAAATAATAGTGCCAATTTGTATTTGGCTCATCAAGTTTTATACCTCTTGGTTCAATAACTGCCTTGACAACTGACCTTCTGTTGGTTCTCAAATTTAAAGACTGATCTTATGTATCCATGAAGCAGATGGAGATGAAAAATTATGGTTTTTAAAGGTAAAGATGGTAAAAACATATCATTTTGGAAGTACAGGAAGTTAATTTTGTTCGTGCATCATATTGTTTCACTACTAGCTATTATTATTATTATTACTACAACCATGATTTTATTCTTGCTGCAAGTTCTGTGTACTTCTCAGGCTACCTGGAAAGCACTTACTCTGACACTTCCTCAAAGGCACCTGTGACAAGAAGCACAGCATAGAGGAGCTTGGTTCTGCAAGACCAATTCTGGGTAGAGAATTGGATTTTAAACAAATGCTGTATCTTGGAAACACACACACACAGATCCAGCCTATACACTTGTACAATATATCTCAAAGAGAAATCGAGCACCTAGAGGGCAGGCTAACACTGGCAAAATAACACTTCACACAAAGTGCACCTTCAAAGTGCACACTCTCCCAGGGATATGATGTGCCCAACACTTTTCAGTCTCTCCACCCAGTCTCTCTTTATGGCTTTAGGTCTCATTTGCACATAAATCACCCGAAGAAGTAAATGAACATACCTGGAAAGCACAGGGCAGCCTGTTAAATGCACACAATTTGCTCTCAGTTATGGTGACAGCCGAACTCCAGCAGCAAGCAGCAAGATCTCAGCTCTGTATTGTGCAGTTCTTTATCTGAATGCATAAAAGCTCCTTCACTTTTACTAGACACTCCTACATGGCTTTCATGGATATCCACAATTATATTCATCTCTGGATGTTGGGAAGGAGGAGTTACTTGAAAAATACCCACAGTTTGAAAAAACATGTCATTTGTGTTAGTTTACTGGGCAAATCTGTCATGGGATTTTCCACACTGGCTGCACAGACTTGCATAAGTGGCACAAAGAAAGTTAAGCATTTCTCTGGTCACCATATACTGCTGCTTCCTTTCCCTGTTTCTCTCCTTGCTCCCACACAGAATCCCACCAAGGTCAAATTAGAGGAGGGCTAGATAAGCAGATAATCTCAGGTTTACCAGATTCACCTGGAACTCGGGAAACCTATATTTTTAATCCAATATATGTTGCTAGCCTTTGCTGCCACTTGATTTATCACTTCACTTCCATTTCTCTGGTGGCCCTCTGCCTGTCTCACCTGATGAGTCTTTGCTATTCTGTTTGCCCGCGGCAGAGTCACATCCTGGTCCTGTTCCCCCAGCAAAGGTCATCTTGTGCTGCTGGGACCTTATTTATGTTACACTCCCTCATTTCTGCAGTGTTCCTGCTGTGTAGGACCGGGAGGACTCGCCTGTCCTGCCCTGGGAATGCCAGAGAAGGCTTTGGAGGAGAAGCAGCGCCACTGTGACAAAGCTGCCTCCCCTCTCCCTGCAGTGACACAGCCAACATTCACAGCGTGCTGCAGTCACCCACAGATGACTCAAAGCTTAGGCAGGATCAGAAAGCAGAGCTGCACTTCCCAACTGGCAATTTGAGCATTTTGCAGCCTTTTGTAGGAATGGCTTCACAGTGACTTTTGAGGAATAAGATATTATAAAAACACCAGAAGAAAAATAATAATATAGGCTTGATTGGAGTGGAAGAAACTCCTCGATATTGCGTCATAACTTCCCAGGCCTTCTTTATTTCATTCATTGTCCTCAGAATTAAATGATACTTATTTAAAATTACTAGGTTCATGAAGCATAATGTAAAATTAAGGGGTATGTCAACTTCAAATACACAGTTCTCCATCACAGCAATTAATTGCTGAAATTAGTCATTGTTTCATAAACTGAAAGCAAGTAAAATATATGTTTGCAATTGACAAAAATGTCACCAATATCCTTTAATTGTTTTTCCAAGTAAGTCATTAGTATTTTCTTTGCCCTTATAAAGACACATTTTTCATAGTATAGTATTAGCTTGCAGATATCACCACCTCTGCTTCCCAGGTTGACTCCTTCCCTTTTTGTGCTGAATAAATAGCACTAAAATACAGCAATTAAAAATAAAGGCCACCTTCAGGCTGTACATGAGTGGCTCCAGATTTACCTCGGCATGAATAAAAGCAGAATTGTGCCTACCTTTCTAACTAGTTTCAGATTATTTCCTTCCCTTATTTTGCCTGTTAATATCATGGGGCCATAATGAAGCCAAACCATGTTTTTCAATCGAATGGTAGGAAGGAATAATTATCCAATATTTTTTTACTATTTCTTCAAGATTTATTATAGTTTCAGTAGTTCATTAGTTCCTGACTGCTCCAGATATGCATGGATTGAAAAGATGCACTTTAAAGAGAATGTTCTGCCACTGAGAACATCCATGGGCTACGAACATGCTCTGACTTAATGCCCACAAATTGTCACTCTGAAGTCAATTACCACTGAGCACAGACAGGTCATGTGCATTCAAGCAGCTCTAACTCATTCATTTTGCTGCTTGTGATCTTGTAATATTGACCAACTCAGACAGAGCTTTTTGACCCTTCTAAAGCCACTGTTAATGAAACTGAGATTTGACCCTGTGAAATTGGAGCTTCTGTTTGTTCTTTCAAAATACTTTTCAAAATACTTGTTCTTTTAAAAATACTTTAAGTCTGAATTAATTAATTTGAAGTAGCTTGATTTTACCAAACCTTATAGTAATGTCTAGGTGAGTGAGCCTTGCTGTGGTTTTTAGAAAGTGAGGCCAGTAGCATCACAACCACTGACTCTCCATCCATGGTATTTCAAAAAGCAGAGGTACCTTTTAAATGTAGCTGCTGCTGGGCACTGCAAAGTCTGTGCATCCATCCTCCAAGGCTGCTTGAGAGACCTTACCTTTGCTCCAGGGTCTGTCTGCAGCTGCAGGGCCTTAGGGAAGCTCCCATTCCATGACGATCCCAGGAGGAGAGGGAGAGAGAGAGGCTTCCACTGAGCTTGGGAGACATGAAAAAAATCAGCTCAGAAACACTGTAATCTTTCAGCCACTTCATGTAAGCTGTGAACTGCAATGACTTAAGGGCACCTGGATGGATGCCACACTGGAGCAGCAGCTCGGCCCCAAGTCACTCACAGCACAAGCACATGTCCAGCACCCAAATCCTTGCAGCCCTGACTCTGGGAACTCACACCTCACTGAGAATCCAGAGGTTTCAGCACTATAAGGCGCTGGTGTTTTGTCCCTTCTAAGCTATACTATGTTTTGATCTTACTACGAATAGCTTTAAATGAATACACATCAGCTAAGGGAATTCCTAGACTGCTGGAAGGGTCAGGACTCTTACTTCAAAATTAATTAGTGAACATTAACTACTCAACAACAGTTATGAAACATTTAAAAGGAAAATGAATATCCAGAAATACCATTAGTAAACACATTCCTGAGGAAATTACTTAATTAGTGTTTAATTACTAGTAAAGAAATTTAGTAGTTGCTAAACATTAATTACATAAAACACCATTTTTAAATTGCTGGTGCTATTCATAATTTAAATAACTACTTTTATCTATGTATTTATTTTCCAGTATTAAGTGGATTGTTTCTCATTAAGAGTAGAACATAATAAATGCTTTATACATGGGATTGATTGCTATTCTGGCTTGACCCCGGCTGCAAGCCTGGCATCTTAGATACCAAGACACAATTCGTAGCACTTTGGAGTTAAAAAGCAGTTTTCTTATGTGATAGCAGAAAGCCATTTCTGTCATCTGCACAAACCAATACTGCCCCTTGACTGAAGAAATAGGTAGTAATTAGCCAAGGTGTCCTCAATATTCAATAGCTGATACAAGGAATTGCATCAAAAATCAGATTTTAACCCTGGCCTCTTGCCACTGATTTCTACCCCTTTCGTAACTGAGATGATTTCAGCAAGAGCACCAGGAATCCTTTGTCACCTGCACAACCAGCCCTCAACCATGATGACACTCCTTTCAGAGAGTGTTACACTGAATAATAAAATAAATCTTAGTCCTGTTTCTGTGAGTGGTTTGGGGACTGAGAAAGCAATACTTATTTTGATGTGTTTGCATTTTGTGAGGTGTACTGATGATTCTTGTGTTCTGCTTAGGAACAGAAAATCAGTAGTTTCTCCCAAGTCTTTATATTGGACAACCTATATAGACAAATTTCAAAATAGCTGCATTTAGTATCAGGTTATCCAAACCACTGGGGATAACAGTGGAATACAGCAGTCACTGAGGAATGAATAGAATTCCTCAGTTTTCCAAAGGAAATCTGGTATTGCCTTAGGTTTCATTCCATTCTTCCATCTGTTTAAATGTATTTTAAAGCAGCTTGACTCCTACTAGGCTTAGTTACATTTTTTATCTTACAGATCTCCAGTTACGACTTTTTGCAAAATTCTTTGCAATTTCAAGATGAAGCAGGAAGAAAAAAACATATTTGCTCATGACCCAGATTGCTTGGTTAAAAAAAAAAAAATTCTCCTGCTGTTTTTTAATTGGAACCATCTGTTATTCCTTGTCTTTCCTGAGAAGAAAAAAAGATTTAAACTCTGGTCTAGGTGTCATCTATATGTAGCACGAAAAGTTAGAGCTCTAAGTTTGGGGTGGAAAGGTTTTAGGACACACTGTAGCTGATATACCAGGTATCAGCATTGTTATTAGACACAACGAAAAACCTTGTTAAAACTCTGGAATAAAATTTAACATTTTTTTCCCTGTCATATTCTTTGCTGAAAATGTTTGTGTGGTTTTGTTATCTTTTCTGAAACTCTTGTGCAGTGAGGCAAAACCAAAATACTGCAACCCTCCTTCCTTTTGGCTTTTGGAAACATTCCAATTAATTTCTTTTTTAATATTTTTAAGGATGGAGTCTCTGCAGCTTCTCTGGTCATCCTGACCCAAGGCTGAACCACCATCATGATTTTTTTTGTTTCTTCATATCCAACACAGTTTGACTTGCTGCAGCTTGTATCCAGCTCCTCTCAAAACCTGGTAATTTGTCTGATTTGTCTGAGAATAGTCTGATTTAACTCCCTAATGGGTGATTGTGGAGAAGATGAGGACAGAAGACACTGCCCTTGGCTTTTTCCTCTCCAGGCTGAACAAAAACCTCTTCTAGCATATCCAGGAAATCACCCATCTTGGTGATTCAGCTCTGAAGTCCCTCCAGTTAATCAGCATCTGTCCTATACTGGGAAGACCCAAACTGGACATTATCCTCCAGATGTGGTCTAAAAAGGAGAGAATAGAGGGGCCAAATCTTTCACTTCTGCCTGCTGGCTGAGCTTTTGCTAATGCAGCTCAATACACAGTTAAAATTTCATATTCAGATGGAAAACATGCCATAGTCTATGGTAATCCCATTAAAAATAGATAAGAAAATTACCTAGGACAAGAGACTAAAAATATTACATTACCATCTTTATTGTATATGAAATTGGATCACAAAGAGGTGTAAAAAGAGTCGAGGCTAAAAATGTATCTATTTTCAGATCAGGAAATATCAATGCAAGTAAATTCCATCCCAGGGTGCAAAGATGTAATCGTCTGTGGTGGTTTACACCTAGTACCTCATTGTTATTTCTGAAATTATACTATTGTTCATTTCCTTTATTCATCTCTATTTACCCTGGAGATGATCATGCACTAACACTGGGGCCACTGAAGTGGAATGGGAATGAGGGGGGTTGGTGGGGGAGTCACCCTGTAGATCAAGTGAATAAAATTATTAAAATTAGTAATAAAGAAAAAATGTTTCCTACATCTATAAATAGTAAAAGTTAACAAAATAACTTCAAGTTTAGTTTTGTTTGCATTGGAGAAGAATCATGTTTTTTACAGATTTTCTATTAGGTGATATCTATGATCACTTAGTATTCTTTGTTTTTAAATCTCTTCCTTTCTGGTCTCCTCAGCAGCATATTACTGAATTTTTTAAAAATGTATATGTAAAACTATCATGCAAGTATATTGTGTTTCAAAAGCCCTTTATAGAAACTTCTACCCTAGGACAGCACAGAGCCAGCACAGGTCTGACAGGGTATGTTTTCTGGGTTCCTGCCTCACTATAATTTAAAATGGGCTTTCATAAGTCAAAAAAAGAAAAAAAACCAAGAACAAACCACTACAGTGGTTTGGTTTTGCTCCCTAAATAGCTTGCCAAGCTCCATAGTTTGTGTTATTGCAAATCTGAAGTATTTTAAAATATTAACTTTCTTGCAGCAAGCCAAGGCATGCTATGAAGTAAAACAGTGTTCCTATTGACATATCACTGACAGCTGACAGCTGTTAGAAAATTTTTCCCCAAAAAATCTTTGAAGTCTTTGTAATGATACCTGTTTTTTCCACTGCCAATGACAATAAGAGTCAATTATCATATTTCTTTTTCTTTCCTGAGTCTCTTTGAAATGCTGTGTAGAACAAACATTTCTTTGTCAGAAGGAAGAATCACTGAAAATAATAAGGTAGAAGAAGACACAAAATAGAATATTCATAAGGTGTTTGCATTTGATGTGATCAAACTGCTTCTAGTATTACTGCTTTTAAACACCAAAGTACTCTGGATCAGCCTGTCACTAATTTCCTAATTCCACATAAAAATAACTACATTAATTGAAGAGCAACGTTCAGACCTTTTTTCATGAATTCATGATTCATTATGTCCATCATATCCTCTCCTTATAGGAAGTTCAATACAGAACTTCAGTATATGTTCCCTAATGAAAATGTCCTGAGAATGCTCTGTTCAGGTGGAATCAGTTTCATCCAGCTTTAAACACTTAAATGAGGTGACTAAGTGTGAAACCCAGACACCTGAAGCAAGTTGTATAGTCAATGATGGTATGCCCAGACTGTGATTCAAGTAATTTTGAATAACACCTTATTTAAAGTGTCTAAAGTCACACCAATTAATCTGAATCATAAAGCTTCATACACATAAGAAAGGTCAGGATTTAGGGTAGAAGTAAAAGGGGGCCTTTGTTGGCCATGCTTCCTGTCTTGCAGTCCTGGCAAAGTCTCAGGACAAAATATTCCTGCTGATTATCTCTGATATTTGATTCGGTTCAGTTTTGTAGGAGCATTTATTCATTAATGTGGCTGAAAAGTTTTGCCCACCCCTAAAATATAGCACAGGATGTTGGTGAAATAATTTAGAACTCAGTAGACGGAAATGCATTAGCAGTGAGACCAAAAATATAACATCAAAAGCAAAATGGTGAGATGTATTCCAGGCTTGGTGTTTCCAAACACAGATTTATAGTTTCATCTATAGCCTAACTTCCTTCTGAATGCCAGTTATATTATTTGCAGACCAGATCTGGGAAAAGCTGACATATTGTATTTGGAAAAACTATAGAACAGGGAGACTAAGGTCAAGGCCTTCAAAATAGTTTGATAATTTTGTTCCCTTTTTCCAGACTCAGTTTATTTGATTCATCTTCTGCAATGGAAGAAAGCATCTAAAAAAATTAGACCTTTAAAAATGTGTTCTAAATAGCTTTTCATGGTGACACAGGATATCTTTCATAACCTCTAACACGGAACCCAAATCTCCTTACTACCACCAAGGAATAGCCAAAACATGAAAAGTAGAGCAAGTGACCCTGTTATATTTACCTATGTAGCACAAGAAAGCTTTTCTGCTGGAGCTCACAGAAATCCCCCTTCCTCTAATTCTCCCTGAAACCCTGCAGACAGTTATGTTAGTTGTTAACAAAAGCAGCAATAACTTGTCAAGAAGGACTTCCCACCTTAATTACTTCAGTCTTTGAGATGGGGGAGATGTGGGAAAAAAAGGGAAATAAGCTCTTGAACTCCTCTAGCAAGACATGAGAAGAAATACTTTTTGAAGAATTTAGATACCTAGAAATGGTCACAAGTACCTAGCACGATTCATGAACCATGCTCCCTGTAAAATCAAGTGGGCAATTGGAAACAAAAAAAATCCCACCGGGGACCTATTCGACCTATGAGACATCTAAATGACACAAACTTCGGCACATAGGGGTGATACCTGCAGCAGGACAAACTGCTTTTAGGTACACTGCTGAAAATCTGGGGTCACTCTGCTGTGGTCACATGAAGTGATGGCTTTTCTAGAAGAGTATCTTTTCCCTGCAGCTAATGCCATTAAAACCTGGCAGGAGGAATCAGCACGTATTTCACTTCTACTGTCCTTTTGATCTGCTGGGATTTGCATGATCAGGAGTTAGTATTTAAACTGGAGGCGCTGTTTCATCAATGAAGGGAAAAGAAGCAAGCACTGTGGCCAATTCCTTTCAAGTCCTGCTGCCTTGGAGCATGATTTACGATTTGAAATGAAGAGATATGAATAACAAAATAAAACTTCACTGACACACTGCTGGCTGCAATTCCCAGAAACACATCTTCGCACTGGATCCCCCCTTTTTCTTTTCATTTTATAACTCCCAAGACACAAGATATGAAGAAAATCTTTAAATCTTTCCTAGGGCTTTACTCAGGATAAGCCTATACTGCAGTCTGCAGTTGTGTGAATACAGGGGATGTTGCTTTAAGTGAGACGGGTTAGATCTGGGCTCAGTCACCTTGCAGTAGCACAATGCTCAGCGTGAGCTGATTCTCTCCATTTCTTCAGGTTACAGAGGGATTAATGCTATGCAAACAAACACTCCTCTGGTTGGGAATACACCAGGAGGAAGTGCACTGGTGTGTTTCACCCACACTGTCAAACAAAAATGACAATGGTGGGCAGCCGGACATTTTTTTAAAACAACAAATTTCCATCAGAAAGTGATGATTAGCCCTACACCACAAGAGTCCTTAGGAAGACAACAAACTTACTGGCGTTTAAAATGAGAGAAGAGAATTTAGAACAACTAGAGGTCTTTTTTTGTCTGTATTATATCAATTTTTTCTTCTATTTTATATTTCTGTTTGAGTAAGATAGTATCAATGCTCCTTGCACTGCACTGCTTTGTTTTTAAAGAACTACTTCACAGGATATTTAAAGTCCTTCTAGTTGTATTGCAAGCCACAGGTTCTGCTGCATTGTCTTTTCCTTCAGCCTCACCTTAGAGACTCATTTGATTATTCCACTTGTGCTCTCCTTTACAGGATTTGGCCCACAGACACTTAAATGAAAATTTACTGCATAAACAGTACGGTTTACCCCTAACTGTGAGTGGTATCTCAGTAGAAGCTGCCGTAGCCTGGATATTTCCCAGTAGGAGCTTCGTTCAGGTATTATATGGTAGGATGGCACTTTGAACAGGTGTTTGAACAAAGGATGAAGCCTTCCAAAGTAAAGAATGAAAAAACAAAATAAAATTAATATCCAGCCTCGGTTCTTCCACTTCCATAGTAATTCAAAGGCAAGATACCTTCTCTTTAACCCAATACACATTTCTCTGTCAGACTATTAGATTTTAATAAATAAAGAGGTACTTGAAATACTTTAGGGGTCATTTTCACTTCTCCGCATTACTGTATGACAATGATGATACACCTCAGTTCACATTCTCAGCACTCTGGTAAAATATCCTTTCCTCTACATGAAACTTTTTCTTCATGTAGCTGTATGAGTATTGATATGAATGATCTTTTTTTTGCAGATCATAGTTGGTGTCAAGAATTTATAAACTTATAACAATAATGAAGCCCCTGCCTCAGCTGATTAAGAGCTGAATTTTCACTGATCTGAAGAGATGCAACCAACACAAAAATTACTGAGATACTGCTCACAGGATTGGTTCTAAATGTTACCACTATTTTGATTAGTACTGAAACTTGGGACCTCACTGGGGGCACAATCCATAGTCACTATACGAGAGAATGTGTGCTTCCAGAAAAAGGACAAAATCTTGACCACATACAAGTTGAATCATGAGACTTCTACTTGGCATGACTAGAGGTATCAAGACCTTTGCAGGAACTGTGAGTGCAAACTGTTAACGCACTTCTGAGAGAAAGAAAGACAAAGGTAAAAATAAGATATGAGAACAAACGTGGCTGGGTGGCTTTACTCCAACTTTTTGTAATTCAAAAAAAGGTAGAATCATGAGTACTACCATAATGAAGGCATCTAGGAATGGGAAGGGGAATTAAAGCCATCTGTAGCTGAGACTGGCAAAGTCAGGAACATTTGTATTTCATTTATTCATTTGTTTAATATTCTATCATCGTTAGTCAACCCAAAGAGGACTAGGCTACTTGTTAGCAACATTGCGTTACACTCTTTGCTAAAAATACATCCACATGGGACTGACCTGCTGTTAAAAGGTTAATACTTGCCTCTGGAACCCGAAAGTAAAAGGTCTTATAGGTGGTCATAACATGTACAATATCCAATCAGATATTAACTCCTTGACTTTTTAAAGATATAGAAAAGCTTCAGCTGTCAGACATTTCTATTGTAAGGAAAAGTGGGTCAGCAAATACATACAGAACTGCTGAATCTTAATACCATAGCTGATCTTTAATATATTGTAAAAATAAAATGAGAAATAAACACACAGAGCAGACTGAAATTCTACAGTTCTGTCCACATATGCATAGAGACACTGTCGTGGTTTGACACTGGCCCAACACCAGGCACCCACGAGAGTCGCTGGCTCACCCTCCCTTACCCCAGCTGGGCAAATGGAGGGAACAGAGGAGAAAGGGTTAACGGAGACTTCATGAGTGAGATAAGGAGAGCAGGAGAAAATATTTCAAGGGCAAAACAGGCTCAATCTTAATTACTGAGTGAAATTTATTACTAACAGAATCAGAGTAAGATAATGAGAAGTAAAACAAACCCTTAAAACACCTTCTTCCCCCCCAGGCCCTCCCTCCTTCCCACCGACAATGCAGGGAGGCAAGGCAGGGGGGTTTTGGTCAGTCCATCACCAATATTTTCTTCCGCCGCTCCAGAAGAGTCCTTCACTCTGAGGCCGTGGGGTCCCTCCCACGGGAGACAGTTCTCCGTGAACGTCCCGCCGTGGGTCCACTCTCACGAGCAGCAGCCGAACCGCACCTGCTGCAACGTGAGTCTCTTTCCACGGGGTGCAGTCCTCCAAGGACAGGCTGCTCCAGACTGGAAGCAAGGGCCCTCTCTCTCCACCGGGTCTCCCACTGGATCACAGCCTCCTCCAGGCATCCACCCGCTCCGGCGCGGGCACCTCCCCCACGGGCTGCGGGTGGATCTCTGCATTCCCCGTGGACCCATGGGCTGCAGGGGGACAGCCTGCTTCACCATGGTCTTCACCATGGCCCACAGAGGAATCTCGGCTCCGGCGCCTGGAGCACCTCCTCCCCCTCCTTCTCCACTGACCTTGGTGCCGCCATGTTGTTCCCTCACATATTCTCACCTCCTCCTCCTCTTCTCTGACTAAGGGCAAAATCTTGTGATTTTTGTTTTGATGACAATTCTCAATATGTCATCACAGAGGCGTTACCAGCCTCTCTCATTGGCCTGGCTCTGGCCAGCAGCATGTCCATCTTCAGAGCCATCAGCCATTGGCTCTGCCAGACATGGTGGGAAGCTTCCAGCAGCTTCTCACAGGAGCCATCTCTGCAGCCCCCCTGCTACCCAAAACCCGGCCGTGCCAAACCACAACAGACACGGTCAGTGAAAAGTCAAAGTTAAAAGCAGTTTCAGGATCTGTTCTGGTTCCAGAGTCCCCAAGCAAATTTATAACAAGGATATATTTATTATTATATACATGTTTTTCCCTCCTCTATAAATTCCTGTGATACCCAGACCAACAACAGGATGTTGTGTGAATAATTACACAAAATGATGTGGAAAACTGAATGAACACAAGGTCAAATGGAAAACTGAAATGTACTGAAAAAGTACAGAGGAACTATGTTTTTTCTGGTATTACACACTTGATTGATGAAACTTGAAGTGGAAAAATGGTCTCCTGTTTCGAATGACGGACGTAGGTTTTGACAACTAAACTCAGTTCTCTTGGCTTCCTGGTTATCCTGAAGTTAATTCACTTTAGTTACCTGAACGATACAGATATTGCTCCTGTCACTTCTGGTTCATACTTAAATTGTAAACTCTTCAAGGCAGACCTCTTCTCACATTATGAATGTGTTCAGCAGCTGACACACAGAGGTCTGTGGTTCCTGGTCTACAAAAGCAGTATTATCAGGCAAAACATCCCCATTCTTTCCCTCCTTTCCTCCAGCTGAAACCACAGAATCTTGGCTCGCTCCTCTTTGCTGCCTGAGGACTGAATCCTCCTTTACCGAACTAAAGCAATGGAAAAGAATCCCATTTCCCTTTATATGCATGTTCCCAAGGTCAGCCCTCACCACTGAGAAAATAGATACTCAGATTCAGACAATAGACTACAAGGGACCTGTGGAAATCATCTGGTCCACCTGCTCTGCTCAAAGCAGGGCCAAGCTCCAAGCCAGATCAGGCTGCTCTGGGTTTCACCCAGCAAACTTTTGCTTTACCATTAGAATTCATAATCATCATTTGTGTGTTGACTTTTGGTGTTGGTGGTCATTTTGGTTTGTTGGGGTTTTTTTTTACTTTTTGGTAGGAGCTCTTAAATCTTCTCTCTCAGTCACGATTGGCTTTACACTGAATTTCTCATGTAGTTTTAAAGCCAACAGAAAGCTGAGTGTAAGCTGACATGGTTGACTGTATTTTTCTCTCTCTCAATATTTTTTCCTTTTGTTGTGTAATGTCAGTGAAAATTTCATACAAGAAACTGTTTCCACATCCATAAATAGTGACCTCAAGCTTCATCCTTATATTCTTAGTCTTGTTTCTCATTTTTCATGCTTTTTAAATTAATCATGTTAATTTGTAAAAAGTCAATTGATATAAAGGTAATGGGGTTTTGAGAAAGCTGTTAACACTAATTTGCTTAATTAACAAATCATGTATAAAATCATGCTCACTATAAACACTGCTGTGGAGCAAATGCAATCCATTAAGATTCATAGGACGGCATCATGTTCTGCTTTGTCACTAAGGTTTAACTGCTGATGAGCAGAGTTTGAATCCTGAAAGCTGGAAAAATGCCGTTTTCTCTTGTACATCCATTAAACTCTCCCAGACTGCTACTTGGGCTTCCTGGGTTCTAACCTGTCAACTGCTCTCATCTGCACTCATCCCCTGTGTAGCTAAAGTGGATGTGTCATATCATAGAATATCGCATAAATTAACAGTGCACCATTCGGAAGTTTGGGGTGAGTCTGCTGCTTGTAGGAGGGGACTAGAACTGCTGGGAATGGTAATGAAATCAAGCAGCAGGGTCTTATTAGGGCATGGTGAAATGGAAGATGGGGCAAAAGAGCAAAGTGCAGCATACCATAACCAGTTCCTCTGGTCACAAGAAGAAAAGAATTTCTTAAAATCATTACCACAGATGTAAAGTAGATATTTTATTCTAGTCAGCCATCTGTGCATTGATGAACCCATTTACAAAATCCAGCAGTTTCAACTGATTAGAGCCTTTCTCACTCTGCTAGGTAAGCATGACAGCTCTGCCTGTGAGTCAGTGAGTTACTGGCCAGGGTAGGGACTGGTCAGAAGCCAGGAACACATCAGAGATTTTCCATTCACCAGGCTGGATTTACTTCCTTTAGAGTGATATTGCTTTAATGGAATGAAGCTGCTCTGATTTATTCTATGAAAGAAATTACTTTTCTTTCAGCTTCCTTTTGCATTTGATTTAGTGCAACAGTTTGCTGTTGTCCTCTATGATAGTGACTGTTCATTAGCTTGCAATAACCACTATAGTAGTTGACAGGTTGCAGATCTAGCTGTGCCAAATTCAGACCCAGACTTCCAAGGTTTCTATCCTTGAGTTTTCAGAGACTCCATTATTCAGTTTTGACCAAAGGCAGGATAATCTTTCACAGTTATATGACAACTATGAGGCATTTAGACATGAAAAGAGATGAATTAAATTTCATTTTACGGAGGACACCTTGTAACAAAGACAAAGGCCAGGTAAATTGTATATTGATGCAAAATTGGGAAGTTGTCACAAATATAGTTCCTAAATAACCATCTAAGACTTCCTAAAGATATCAGCAAATATATAATAAGTTATTCACAATAAATGATTTTAATTATCATGGCAGCTGTGATACTCAATATAAAGATGAGCTTTTACATTTTTTTGCCAAAAAATATTTTAAAAATTCCCCTGGTCAAGGGTGTGCAAACCGTTCTATATTACATGAACTTGCTTTTATACACTACCAGCTGTGTTAATTTTCCTGTACATTTACAATCATTAGACAGAGCAGTGAAACATGAGGAGGGCTTTATCTAGTCAGCTTTGAGAAGGCAAGAAACTTCCTGAAACTAACTGCAGAGATACGATCACCGTATAAGGAAAACCAGCTGCAAACTCAGCAGAGGATGACTACGAGCCTTCATCCACACATATACAACCCATATAGCAGGAAGTCAAGGTCATGGGCACATTCCAGCAAAAGTTTGGTGATGGCCATACCATTCAAGCTTCCTGAATATTGTTATTGCTTCAGAAACTTTTTTAACATGGATGAAGGATATTTAAAGAGAAACCTGACTCCTCTTGAGATGAGTTTATCAGAGATTGCCCTTTTCTCCAATGGAAGCCTTTCTGCATAAGCTGTATCAGTCCCCATCAGCCTGGTTTATGTATTAGTCCCTCTAGTACAAGACAGGCGAAGCCAAGAGAGGATGAAGGCAGGGTTCTTGAAATCTGGGACCCTTGCCTAGAAAAGCCATGAATGCAACTCAGCCAAAGTCATAATGTTGGACAAGGACTCACTACACATCTGGTTTCTGCCTGCCAGCCATCTGTTAAGTGGTTTGGGTGTTGGCTGGAAAACCCCAGTTATCAAGAGAAAAACAAAGGGCTGAGAATTGGGAAAAGACAAGTGAGAAGTGGAAAGGCAATAAAAAGGGAAAAGGCAAATGGTGGAAAGTTTATGAAGATCACACTGACATTTTACCAAACCTTTTGCAGTCAACTATAATTCTTAAAAAGCCAGTTGGGTGCAAAATTCTCCTCTCAGAGAAAAGACGTACTTGAAAAAAAATTATTAAAATCATGGGAGACGCTGTTAAGAAAAACAGTAGTGACTGTATAATATACAACATGACCAGGAACAATTAATACAAATTATCCCTTCAGACATTCTGCTATACAGTGTACAGCATTACTTTACAGAAGTTTTATAGGAAAAATCTAGTCCAAGGTGAAAACATATGGATGTGCCTGTGTGCCTATGTGTGTGTATGTGTGTATAAATATATATCCATCACCCTGCAGTTTCACTGAAACTGTATTGAGCTGCACAAGCCAAAGAGCTGGCTGCCTAAAATGAAAGGGATATAAAATACAGCCATATTCCAGAGGAAAATGAATATCAATATACAGCTTCTGTGTGATACTAGTTTCATCGATTTTTGACAACAGTCTGCGTATGAATGAGCTATAGTTAATAGCATAGGAAGTTATAACCCTCCCTCTCGTAAGTACTGCTTATTTGTTACAACACCCAGCTACTGAGTGTGAGGCATCTTCAGCTGCTGGCTGCCATGGAACTCAATCATAGTGCTCTGTGTGCCATGTCACAGTAATTGTTTGGGAAATGAATACAGTGTGCATGTGCGTGTGGGTGTATGAAAGCAATGCAAGCCTGACTAAAATTCAGATAAAACTCTGAAGAAAACCTGCAGATGCTCACCCATGGTATACCAGGCAGACAGGCATGCAGAGAAATTGTAACATGGCACTCATTTGCTCAGGGTCTCTATCTCTGTTATACAAATCTCATGCCACTAGCAAGCTTTCACACATATTCTCTGTAGATCCTTCATTAAAGCATATTTAGTGCTTGATTAATTTGTTAACAGGACAGAGTTATCTTATGACTTCATATTAATGTTCCCTAAGTAGGCTAAACATTAATAAACTTGAAGACGACAGTAAAACTTTAAGAGGCACAGTACCAGCTGAATTCCTCCTCCTTCAAATCAGATGCTGCAGAATGACTAAACATTATTCTGCTCACTTTATGTAAATGAAGGAGATGGGAGGCTAAACCTTAAGCAATTTAACATTGTCTTGATTGTATGTAATTTAGGATTAAGTAACCCTGATTAAACATGACCTTACAAATACATCAACAGCCTGCAATTAACATGCTGTTGGTAAATAGAATCATGAGTTTTGTTTCTCACACTATAAGAAACATGTATAAGTGTTTCTTATACTTCTGCCTGCAATATCTAGTGGTCAAAATCATGACAGCTGGTGATTTTAAGCACTTCTTATGTGTCCTTAGAAAAGTATTGTGAAGAAAAAAAAACAGGTAGTATTTCTAAAAATTTCTTAGCGTATATATTTGATAGGTTACACTGCAGAGTCCTCAATAAACCACACTACCAAGCAGAACTCTGGAGAAAGCACAGGTAGTTCACAATTAACTTTCCAGCAGCAGCTTCAGAATGAAGCCAAAACTTGGAAAGCAAAGTACAAAAAGAAAAGGTGCTCTCACAAGGTGAAAGTAAAGGCCTTGTTCTGTCAACAGAGAAATCTGCTTCACATTTCTTGGAGAACCATATGGGATAAGAATACAGGAATGCCCATCCAAGACTACTGGAGCGGGGCTCTTCAGTGCCCTTCCCAGCAAAACCCAAAGCCCATTCCCAAAGATGGCTGCACACAAGTGGATGTTGCTGCAGTGGTGCCAGTGCACCCAAGTACTTCTCTGACAGGAGCTGCCACCAGCAATACTTTAAATCCCAAAATGCTCCACATCCAGCCTTCCAGCTGTCCTTGAGTGTTCAGGTCTGCTCACACACCCTTTCACGCTGTCTACCAGCTGAACAAATGACTGACCTCAGCTCTCTCCAGCCGTGCTGCACAGCTTTTCGCTTTCCTTCTCTCTGCCTCCTGAACCGCTCATGCGAATTCTCTTGTCTCAGGCAAAAGCAACTGAGGTTAGCAAGGACCTGCTGTTTAAAGTGCTTTGGAAAATTCAGATCATTTTAACTTAAATGGGTGAAGAAGCAATTCTTACAAGCAACTGAGCTTGCCAATCACCAAAGACCTTTAGCTTGGGTAGAAGTTTTAAGGAAGTTGTATTGACACCTAATGAAAATGCTATAGCACACTTCCCAGCTGCAAGAAAAATGGGTAGAAAGCAAGGCACTGGAAGTTGCAGAAGGAGAGCCAAAAGCAAAAAGTCCTGATAGTACATGATTTTTCCTTTTTAAGCACCTGACTCCTTTCCTCAGAAGCACTCTGCCCTGCTAAGAGCCTGAATTACAAGGAATGAATGACAATACATTCCCCCCGGTCAGACTCCTGCTCTCTGGAATACCAACTTTCTACCTAGAAGCACTCAAATCATGGGTACAATTAGAGGTGAAATAAGGATCCAAATAATGATACTTAATTTCAGTTATTGGTGTCTCAATTTCCCATCCCTCCTGTTAGTTAGTGGCAGTTCTTAGATGATGTCTTTACGTCTTAGAAGTCATGTTTTTCTGAAGTCAAAATGCTGGTGATAAGGACCAGTCTGTAAAAAATTGATTAGCAATCAGAATCACAAAGATCATTCAGTAAAACCAAGAGAGGCCCATCCGTTAACTCTTTCAGGATTAGAGCTAGTTGGAAAATTTTGGTTTTCTAATAACTACTTTTGGGAGAAAGACTGGTTTTTGGTTTTTTTTAATAAAACATTATTTATTTATTTTATTTTGACTGGAATTAGCCTCTTTTTCTTCCCCTGGTTTTGTTTGGGGTTTTTTTGCTCCCTAAGGGGTCCCTTAGCATGGTGTATACTGTATACATTATAGTATCTGGGGTTTGCCAGATCTTCCTAGGCCTTTCCCAGTATGTTTACTTGGACAAGGGTCTTGGTCACTTTCCTTTTTTTGGATCTGAATGATCAAAATCTAAAGCAAATGAGAAGATCTTCATGCTTCCCAGTGCACTAAGGAAGGGCTCTCACAAAGTTCTACTGGGAGGAATCAGATGTAGGGAAGGGAGTAAAAGGCCATGAAGAATTATGAGTTCACAGCTGGCTGTCTCAAGAATACATGACACCTGAAGTTTTTATTAAAACTTCAGAAAACATTATCTCTAGACTTTAATAAGTAAAAAAATTAACTAGCTTGAAAAGAATAATCCAAAAATATCCCTACTTCTCCAAAGGATTCTTTGGTCTACTAGCAGAAAACTTTCAGGAGCAGCACATTTCCATTTCCCACATCTTCTCCACAGGATACAGACAAGTAAGTCTCTTAGCATTTAAGCTCAGACTAAAAACAACTCAAAACAAACAGAAAAAAGAAGGGGTGGAGGGAAGGAGAATAAAAGGAGAATCTGCCTAATCTGCTTCCTGGCTTTGGCAACCAACCAATACTCACTCAGTGGTGTTGCATCTAAATGGATGATAAACAGATTTTAACAATTGCATGTGGTCAGCCTCGTGCCAGATACAGAACTGGCTGGTGCCAGGGCCTGTGCACTGCACTCACAACAGGCAGCTGAGAAGCTCAGGGAGCTCTGCTCTCACAGTGAAGTTTGGCAGCCTGTCAGCTGTAGAATCTCCAGTACTTACAGGAATTTGTAAGCTCACATTGTTGGAACCCCATCATCACAGGCATATACCACATGGAAATTATTGGTTTCCTTGGTCTGAGATACATTCACAAAAGATTCATTATTTGCACACTCCCAGCTAATTCAGAATCTGGATATCATGAAAGAAACACTAGAACTTTTCCCCTAAAAACAATGTTAATCATCAAAAGCAGTTATTTACCTCTTGAATTTCCTCTCTGTATACATTGTCAGATAGAGAATAGTTCTCACTGAAAACTTAGGAAAAAGAACACAAAACCCATATATAGTCCCAGCTTGTATTTTTTCCTTTTTTGGTGTTTTCAAATTCTTCACTGAATTTCTTTTTACCTTGGGACACACAAGATGGTAAGAACGTGTGTGCAGTATGGCAGATCAAAGAAAACTGTATGTAATGCTTTTTACTTCCCTATGTGACTTGTTTAGTGTGTAACAAACAGTAAATTTTGCCTAGATCCAGCATATATTATGTTAAAGCAATCTTTTCTCTGTTCTCTTCCTTTCTAAAATGACAGTTTGGCACTGAAGGCTCTGGGAGTTTTACCCTTTCCTTTCCACATTTATACAAGCTGAAAACATGTTACTATCTGCACACTGATAAATAATACTGATAACTAAGACTGGTTTTCAGCCTGGTTTGAAAGCAGTATTTTCCAGTTAGCAAAGACTATTGAATGGATTTGAAAGGTTATGCTACTAGATATAACTCTTGCAAATGTGGAGCCTATTGTGCACAGATTCACAAGTATCCCAAACGGTTCATGGAAACAGAGAAGAAGAAGGGGAAAATCTGACTTTGAAAGTGACGACAGATTTGAATATAGAAAATGCACAAAAAGAAATCTAAAGCATCTTTCAAAACTAACAGAACATGGCACAGTACAAAGCTGAAGTTGAGTCTCTGATTCAGAGCTTTGCAGTATATCTAATTTAACAGCAGCTCGGACAGCTTGTGTTGTGGTATTGAAAGAGCTTCATTGAGAATACATAAATCACTGCTCTCCCCCTGCTTCTGCCCATGGGACCATAATGAATTCATTTGCTATTAATTTCAAGAGGTCACCAACAAGCCAAGTATACACCATGACTGTGGTGTGAAGAGGCCTGCAAGAAAGCTTTTACAAATTCCCTGATGACATTGAGGACAAGCAATCAAATGCTGCTCAAGAGACTGCGAAGTACTGATACCTACATTTTGACCTGCTTCAATTCATCAACAGTTTCACTTACTCATGTGCTGCACTGCACAGAGGGGGAGAGAAGGCAGCAGCAACAGCAGGGGAGGAAAACTGACTCAAAGCGTGACGCCTTCCAAGCAGTGAAAATATTTTTTTGTTTGGTTTTGGTTTGCGGGTTTTTTTTTGGTTGAAGCTAAAGGAATGCCTCAGATAGGTGTTGCAGAACATTGTGGGTCAGGGAGGACAGGGGCAGCACCCTCCAGCAAACTGAACCCAGTGAAAAAGAGTAAACAAGACGGATATTCTCCTTTCTTAAGTCGTCCTTCACAGGCACTCAGGCTTCTGCAGCTGTCCCACTGTGCTAAACAGTTTGCTCTATAGAAGATCATGTTCTCTTTTGAGGAGCTTTGCAGTGCCCCAGCCTCCTATGGTGAAGTGTCTCTTAATACATCTATCTTGTACAGTGTCTGGAGATCCTATTGAACTACCAATGCTTCTTTTCACAGTAACCTACAAAGTCGGGGACCTTCCCTTCTACAGATCTGCAAGCCCTTTCATAGATGATGGGTAAGCCTATTCCATGTACAGTGTCACCTTTCTTTTAATAAAAGTATTTGTTACTTTGTAGTGTCTGTATAGAGTTGTCCACATTTCGGTAAAAGTGTTCTTTCTTTGTAGTGTTCTAATACAGTCCCAAGTGTTACAAAATATGGAAAAAAAAATCCAGATATAAGCCACAGCAACTGAACCCCCATGGATCATTTTTAACTGTCTTTGGACACAACAGCACGTTCCCATTCCCCCCCAGAAAAATACATTTAAAAGATATGCAGACAACCAAACAAGCAAAAATCCCAAAAATTTTCCATGTCATTTTCTCCCTGTAGGATTACTCACTATGTCTCTCATGGAAAATGAACTCTTAAAGAGAGCATGAAGTGCTAAAAGGAACCCCATGTCTAGAGAACTGGAAGCTACACTCAAATGGATGGCCGGAGATTTTAAGAATAGTTTATAAAACATTTCCATATAGCACAAAAAGCAAAAGCTGCCCACACCCAGTTTCTGCTGCCGAGAGTAGAAGGCCACAGGAGGTTGTTTCTGAGGTGTTATTTATATTGGATTTTAAAATGGTCTGAGGGGACAGAGGGTTAAGCTATCAATTATGTAATTGTAAACGAAGAACCTTTGGGAAGGGAAGCAGAAAATTGTACACTTAGAGAATGAGCAAGACATTTAGGAGAGGTTCAAGGTTAACTCCTTTCCTTCGTTACTCTGAATTCTGTTAGGAGTTCACATCACATTACAAAGCCCAGGGAAATTCTGGAGCCATAGGAAAGCAATTCCTAAAGTTGTGATTTGCTCAGCACCTCGAGGGATGTAGCAGGAGCTGGTGCAGATGGAAGGGAAGGACAAATACAGTCCCTAGCCCACTGAGACCATGTTGTAGCCACTGCAACTCAACTGCCACGTGCTTTGCGTAAGGCTGTTGTAAGGCTTGCTGCCAATGGCCCTCAGACTACCGGCCGCTGTCTTACTGCCAGCACTGCAGAAAATGTGAAAAAAAGTGCACAGCTATTGTGCAAATAGGAAATTTGATAAGAAATTAAAACAGAAACTAGTCTGTGAGTGTATCTGAGCAAAGGAAAAAGAGAGAGACATGGTAAATTTTCCTCCCCAATTATAAATTCACATTGTAAAGTAGAGCTATCTAGTAGTTTCTCAAAAGCTGAGAAAAATCCACATGAAAATCTTTTCTTGGATGCATCTTGTGGCTGCTGGAAATATTTAACAGGGTTTTTTTGGATACACAGGGAGGAAGCAGTGAGATGGATTGCAAACCTTTCCCCTCCCTCTTCCCTATTTTGTTTCTAATATCCAGCCTAAAATTTAAGACCTGCCTTTCCACCCTGAAAAACCATTTATTGTCCTGAGCACCTCAACCATTTCTTTCAGATGATTAAATCCTGCTTCTGCACTTACCTAGAAACACAGCAGTTTAGCCAGGGCTTTACAGCTGGGTGCTGAGGTAGCAGACAGCTGGCTGGGCAGAGAAACTGCCCCACCTCCTTCCCATCTCTTTCCTTAGCCAAGCTGCAGGAAAAAGAACAGGGTCCTACTCCAGCATTTCCAGCAGGGAAATCTGAGACATTATTAAAGCACCCCTCTACCACTCACTGCAGCTCAAAGCTCAGGAAAATTCCCTACAGGCACTGTATCAGACCCTCCATGGAGGGAATGAATTGTGAGAACACTCAGGAGATTTGGGAAGTTGTCTCCATTTCCTGCAAGACAATAGTCAGGGCAGAAAAGGTAACTACGCCTGGCATGCAGAGAGAAAGGAGAAGGTGCAGAGATACAATCTCTGTTTGGGTTGTAGGTTCAGATGTTAGGAGGTTGCAAGGATAACACTGCTTCCTCTTCCAGTCGGAAGATGCTCTCAGTCTGTGTTTGTTTGGAAAATACAGCACAAGAGAGGCATAAATGACAGAAAGGATGTTCTTGTCCTCCTGTATATTCTGGAAAATGCTTAACACTCTTCTGCCTTATATTAATGAAGTACCAGGCCTGACAAACATGAAAATGATCACTTCAGGTAATACTCATGGGGAATTAAGTGACACAAGTTCAAAACAAATATGCATTTTTCTCTCTGGTTGATTGATTTTATTTTTTCACTGTTGAAGACTATGAGGAGTACAGTAGACACACATTTTTAATTGAAATCAGTGGTCTAGTATTTCAAGCCAGATCACCTAACTCGGAATTCAGGAGTCAGTGGCAGTCTTTCCATTCACTATAGTCGGCTTTGGATGAAATCCATGCAGTTGAAAGTGATGACTTGCACTTTCAGATGCAGTCAGTGCCTGCAGTTTTTAAATGTGTTACTATTATTTTCTTGCTACGTCTCTTTAAAATGTTGTTTATTCACCATGGTGTTGTGTAATACCTAGATATATTAGTGCTAAAACATGGCTCTCCATTTTAAAACTCAAATTATTATGTTTCTTATATAAGCAATTTTTATGGAATCAAATATTATATTTTATCAGAAAATGAATGCTGCTTTTCTTTAGTTTTCATTATTATATAAGAATCTTTCTTTTATCGAAAGGTTATGTTTCACTGCATGTTTAATAATACTTATTTCCAACCATATCATTATAATTAATAATAGTGATGACCTTTGTATAAGGTATTCTAATTAGATACAACCTCCAACATATTCAGTATCCCTATTCTTTGATCATCTAGACCAGAATATGCCATTGCAGACTAATTGCTTTTCCCTCCCTTCTGGGCAATGCATTCCTCAAACATTGGCAAAAGAAAGAGCTTGGATGCAAAATATTCACCCAGTCCCAGGAGCACTGGGAAGCAATCCCAGGTCCTGTAACTTAGGCAAAGCCAGACAACTTCTTTGTTCTCAGGCTTGAATTAACGCCTGTAGAACTACAGACTACAGAAACCCTACACAATGCAAGACTTTCCATGTGCCAGAGGGTTTGCAGTCTAAGGGAGAGAGGCCAAACCAGGCAGATACAGCTGGTCTCACGAGCACTGGCCAGAAAGCAGCAGAACAGCAGCTGAACTACTGTGATCCTGTAATAAATGAGCGGTTTAAGCAGGAATTTGAAGGTAGATGCTGCAGGGATCCTGTGTGGGTGTCTCTGCTCTGGGCGTCCACTTTGTCACTTTGAGAAATGTCTGTTGTGCTTACCGGAAAAGACAAAAATGGTTTGTACTAAAATATAGCCTCCTTTCCCCACATAAAATCATTTAAAATTTCAGCAACTTTTGCACTTCATAATGATTGCTAATTCATTAACAGAAAAGATTAACAGTGACTAATTACAAGGAGTATTAATTAATTAAAATTAGGAGAATGAATGCCTTTGTCTGAATGAATGGCAACAGGGAAATGCCAAGTATTTTGTCACTGACATCCAGAGCTGAATTGATGACCTCTAAACCTTCCTCACAAAAATGGCAGAGCTGCCTTATGCTCTATCTGTCTAGAACAGAATGGCTGCACAAATGTTCCCTTATTCTCCCTGGAAAGTACACAATACCAGGGCATTGCCAGGTAGAGCACATGAGCTGGCTAAAATTAAATGCAAACTCTAATAATGGCTGTCAGATGGGAAGACAGTAACAGAATTAGCAGAACCTGGATTTGTTCCATTTGTCATTGAAGTTGCCTCATCAAATCAGCAGGAATTTCAAAACCTTGGGCTTGATTGAAAAAATGAGAAGTAATTTCTTGGCTAAAAACACAACACCCTTTCTCCATTGAAACAGAAACAGGTGTTGTTAGAGAAGTGATGAATATCTTGACCCTGTCTGTGAGGAGTTTCCCTGTTACACACAAGTTCAAAACACACCCAGGAGTGTTTGGCTTTTTACAGGTGCTGACAAGGACACTCGGTTTCCACAGGAAATAACTATGTGTAAATTGTTCTGAGTCACACAGAATGGGGATTTCAATCCAGATGTGCTCCAGACTGCAAGGAGCCCTGTAACCAGCCAGGGCATTCCTCAGAGTGCTCAAAAGAATTGCATTTAATCATCCAGTTACAGGGGAAAGTCTGTGACTGGGCAGTGCTCAGCTTAAAGAAAACCTGTTGCAATGTCCCACTACTTCAGTGCACCCTTGGAAAAGCAGGAATGCAAGTCAGATTGCAGGATGCAAAACTATGGCAGCTTCAGGATGATCTTTTAAGGCACGAAGATATTATTTTGTTTTGGGTTTGGGGGGGGTTTTTTGATATTAACATGATTATTAAATGTAAATTAGAATAGAATGGTAACAGATCAGGAATCATTAACTTAACTAACTCTTTAAGTTACCAAAATATCCTTTTTAGGCATTTATTATTAGAATTAATCAAGCTAGTGGAGGGATGATCAGAGTAGCAAATGCACCTTGCAAAAATATTTTAATTTCTGTTTAGTTTCTGTAGAAAGATTTGAAAATAGAGATAAATTACTAGTTGTCCTCCGATTAGAAGCCCTCCTCCTGCTTTATAAGGAAGTTATTTGCAAGCAAAACCAAATATTCAGATATTATGCATAAGAAATTAACTCAGGTGCCAAAGACTGAAATTTTGTGCAGACAAAAGCCAAATGAAAGCAACTTTTTCTTCCTATAAAGGGGCAAAAATACTGGCTGGCAATGTAACCCTTAGTAATACCTACTTGTCTCCCTCGCTAAATTAAAATAGAAAAGATAGGGCTGCAAAAAGAGGTACCTTGAGCATAGGGATGATTTATGGATCAGGACTTGTAAATTCACAGGGATAGATATATATTTTTCATCTTCTTCATCCTAAAAGTAGGAAATAATAATGATTTTGCTTATGTGGCAAGAAGAAATTGACTGCCACCAGAAATATGATATGTGCTTTAACCAGTCATGAATCTGCCACACAGACTCGTCCTGTTCAGCTGAATGTGTGCCCTGACGGCCAAGAGATCCCTGCCTAGTGGTGTTTAAAGAGGCATCAGTACTTCAGGGCCTGGCAGTTTTCAGTCTTTTCCTGGACTGCATGAATCTGGACAAATCCCAGGAAACACTGACCTGCTTCCAGTCAGGATTTTTGGCTCAGAAAGATGGTAGATAGCACACAAATCCCCATAAAAGCACTGAGTAGTCCCACTGAAGACTGCCCTTAAAAATGTGAAAAGAGTTCAATTGTTTATAATACCTTGTTTAACATTTAGCACAAAATATAGAAAGAGCATATTGCCTCTTCTTAGGGGAAAGACGGCAATGCAGTGAAGAATTTGAGACTTGAAAACTTGGTTTGTAGAGATTTTTAAATTAATAAAAATAAATTTTTCCCATCTCCACAGAAAACAAAAACCCCCAAATGATCTAATGACTTCCATCAAATTATATGTTATTTCCCTAAGAATAACTGATGGGGTTTTGTTTGTCTTTTTCCTCAGAATTTCAACCACAATCAGATAAGAAATTTTTTTTGAGAGAGAGAGATAGAGAAAGAAGCCAGGAAATTGAACAGTAAACTCAATCAGATAATGCAATATAGAGAAATGACCCATGACTGGATGAATAAAACAAAAATAACATGTTAATTGGAAAGAAAATCTGAAAGGATTATTTCCCCAAAGGAACAAAAGCAGAAGTACAGACCTACCTGTGAAAATACAAGGCAGGAGGACAGGTGAAGTTAAATTTTGCTGGCCTGGGATGGAGTATTTACTTCCATGGAAGACAAAGGCCCTCAATATTGAATTAAAAATAAGCCCTAATAAGTCAGCTAACAACAAACATCACACCAGAAAGGTTACACTGTGAGAAACTTATGCTGACTTTGACATCACTAAGAAACCTGTCTAGATAGTAATGTCTGGCCTTGGTTTTGAACTTTTGTGCTTCCATCCGGATTAGGTTTCTTTTAAAACTCAGTGCTCATTTTGCACTTGCAGTTGTTCAACTGCACTGCAGGAGTGTGGGGAACACATAGACTCCCCCAGGATTTTGCCCTTGTTCATTAGCTAGTTTTTCAAGATGTTTATTTGAGAAATATATAGAACAAGGCTTACACCAAGCTCCTGGCCTAAGATATTGCTGTGATACTTCAATAAGCAGCGTGCAAATAAGTTTTGATTCTTACACTGCAATTGGCTTAGTAGGTCCACAGAACAATTAATTACTGCTAAAATGCTTTAAAATACAATCAATAAAAAAGATCATGACTTCAAATTAAATTAATTAGTAGGTGAGAAAGATTGAGACCAGATTCTCAAACTTATTTTCAATTATTTGAAGTGCCCAAAATACCTTGCCATTGTATTGCTGTGCTGTGCTGTCCTAATATCATAGGATATTAAATAAGAACTTAATCCTAAGACATGCTTACGCATGTCTCCTTAGGGTCTAGATAGAGCTCCTTCTTTAACACAATGCAAAAAATAAGAGGTGTTGTATAAAGAACGTATATATGCCGATTTTTAGCCAAGGCATATAAAGCCTTATTTCTGCCTATCTGACTAAGCTGTACTAAAAGTAATTTTAATTTAATGTCACCAGTTATGCACCTTACACAGAGGTCATGAGGAGCAGTTCAGGTAAACTTTTTACTTTAGAAAAACTTTTTACTATAGAAAAAGAGCAATTTTCTATATTATTGAATTTATGCAATAATTTTTATTTTCTTTTTTTTTAAGAGCAACCACTTCCATCAGTTTCCAACACTCTCCTAACTGGAAAAAACATTTTCACCTGCAAGTCTAGGATGGGATAAATTACTGTCTTCTGAATGCCGAATAAATTGACGACCTTGTCAATGTCAGAATTCTTTGGAGTTTATAGATGTCAAAAAAGCCCCCAGTTTGTGTTGAGAGAAGGCTCTGGTGCATAAGCAACAATCACTGGCACTTGGTACAGTGCTGGCCATTTGTATAGGACATGAAGCAGTTTGAATTCTGAAAAGCCAGTTGCCAGTATAAGAAACATGATAATTTCCTGTGCATCATCAAGGAGGATTCGAAGAGAAATTTAGTTTTTCCTAAGCATTTCTGGCTATCCGAGGGAAATTCATTATTTTACATACTCTACTTGCCTTATTTGCCTGTTTGCTTGTTTGGATTTTACTAAGGAACCTCATTGCTGTAGGTGTTTACAAGAAATGTTTGCAGAGGACTCCAAATCAAAATGAAGAAAAACAACCTGCAAGTTCAAACAAACACGCAGGGGTTGTGTTTTTCAGCACTCTCTGGCTCACAGAGAAGTGATGAATCTTCTTCATTAACAAATATCTCAAGAGAAAGGCATTATAGCCCAGCTGGAGGGTGTAAATGCCCCCATGATGCATCACAAAGGAATCACGTTTCCACTGTTTGGCCACACGGGCAGTCTGGCTTCACTCTGACTGTTTGCACAAGCTAAATACAATCAGTTTAGAAAATTCTGTTTATTCCATGTCTTCTCTGATACCTGAATGAACATTTTCCCTAGGGAAAAAATTATTTTGGAAAAATTATACATTCCCCTGTGCATCTGGAAATCAAGAGAATATTAGCATCGAGTCATTGATCAGTCACAGCTGGGCACACCAGATCCCACGGTATTTCAACCGAATGAAAGACTGAAGTTCCTTGAAGAGGAATTTGAGATAAGCAAGAGGAAACTATCTTTCAGTAATGTAGAACTACCACTCCTATAGACTACAGCACAGTATGGTATCAGCATGAAATAAATCAAACCAGTTTGACATTTCCAAACTCCACTTTTTCATATAACTTTTTATCCCTGTGAAAAATTTTGATATTTCAGTTTTATTTTTACCGACCTGGGACCAAGTGTCAAAATATCAATCTCTTTTGGGGCAGAAATTACATTTTATAAAAAAGCTAATATAAAATGAAGAGTGACACCTCATTTTCTTATTTGAATCATCTCTATTTTTACCTTCTCCCATTCAGCCTCTGGAGAAAAATAGTATATGGTAGAACACAGAATCATTTGGGGGTTGCTGCTTTCATTTTATATCTTCAGTTCACATGTAGTAGTTTGGATTTAAGAGGTTCAGTCTGTTTCTTTTCATAAATCCTGCTTTAGCTGGCTACATTAGAAGGCACAAGATATCCACTCTGCTGCTGGGAAGGCTCACCATTGTGTGTAGAAGTTAATAAGTTTAGCCCTGTAAAGACCACCCTTGGGGGTATTCCACCGGGAAAATGTAGTAAAGAGCACACAGGTCTCAAAATGCTTAAATATCATTGAGAATCCAACAAAGGTATTTAAGCTGTGTGCTCTAGTGCCTTTCCAAGTACGTATTTTGATAATTTCATATCCTGCTGGAACCCGCTGGAGGCATGCTTTAATTTTGACTGTAGCATTTTGCACTCTCAGTTACACCAGGCTGGGGAACAGGCTCTTTCAGTGCAAGAGGAAGATCCACTCCATCTCAAATTCATATATTTCAAAGGGAAACCTTTCCAGCTGTGTAGCAAACACAGTGGTAAGAGGTGTAAATTATAAACTGCTCTCCCAAATTTTAAAAAAACCATCCCTTGGCCACATAAAAAAATGTCTTTGGATCATTAAAATTTCCAACTTTGGAGCATATGAAGAACCTAAATCAGGCAGAGCCAGATTACTCTGTCTACAGGGTAGTTTCCCTCTCTCTAAAGAGAAAATATTCTAAATACAGTAAAATGTGAAGGAGGATCAGAGGAATATAGAGAAGTCCTTGGCTTCATGGCCAAGTCAAAGTTGATATTTCTCATTCCAATATCCTATCCAGGCACTTTTCAACTCTTTCATGCAAGTTGTTATTAAAGAAGGGCAGCCTTTTAAGCAGTCTAAGACTCCAGAATATCATATGGATCTTGAAAGAGGGAAAGAGCAATATCTGTGAATAAAATCAGTAGATTTGTGACCAGCAGAAGGAAAGGAAGGTGCCTTCATATGGATTTATGCCATCACTTTGAATAATGTGCTCTCTCAGATGTCTGATAAGCAACAAGCTCTTGCTACAGCCTCTCTCTCATGGGAAGAAAGTAAATGGGTCTCTTGTTTTTTAGCTGCCTTTCTATTTTCACACTGTAGAAAATAATTTCCTTGAGACCTTTGTACTGCTGTCAAGAATGTGGTTGAAATTGCCCCGTCAGCTCAATATTATGGTAGAAGAGGGACAAAATCAGACATTTAAGCAGTTACACACATATTGTTTTACACACACATGCATACAGCATGATCAAAGAAGCCATATTTCCTTAGGAAAACAGGCTAAAAATAAATGTAACGCTACTTTTCTGACAGCCATTTGGAGCTTTGGCAGGACAAATTGTTTTATTCAATAGCATTTCATACCAAAAAAAAAAAAGCTACAATCTTGCTTCCTATACTCCATGAGGAAAATTAATTTGGCCTCTAGGGCTCCTTGCTATTAATCTCCATCAAGTACCCCTGCCAATGCACCCCCAGAGGCCATGATCCCGCAGAAGCACTTATGCCTGTGAGCAGTCCTATAGATTTTAACTGTCACAGGCTTAAAGTTTAGCATTCCTGAGAGATCACTGTCACAAGAAGTTCAATTTTTAATAAAATATTGAAAAGGTAGGTCTGGGCAACATGCATCACCCAGGTATATGTTAATGAAATCCTCCCAACCTGCCCATTCTACTGCGAGGCAATTTCACATTAGAGGTAAAGCACTGGGATCAGTAAAGTCAGGTTAGGAGAGACTTGCCCTGTACCTACAAAATGTCTAAACAGTGCACTTGGCAAAGCACTTGCCAAACTGAGATGGGAAATCAAAGCTGGAAGACTGAGAGTTGAGTCCATCTCTGAGGCCCTAAGTAATGTCGCAGATACAATAAAGGAATCAAAAGACGTATATAATGAATTTCTGCTGTTGCAGCTAAGAGCTGTCAATCAGGTGGGTGAGCTTTCTCCCAAGTTAATTATACTTCAGAGTTGATCTAAAATCCACAGGTTTATAAAGAAAAAGCTTTGGTGGGATTATTTTCAGAGTGATCAAGGTCTTCCGAAAGCCTAAGTGACACAAGGAAATATATTATAAGCTGGCTGTTGCAATTATAAATTATGCAAATCATGTTCTTTTGAACTCCTAATTCCTCCAATATTAAGCACTAATTTAGCCACGCATGGCTATTTAATTGTGTAATTTTTGCAAGAAGTTCAGCTCTTTTCACAGAACATATAGTTAGACAAGTAATCTCAAATTTTTGCTTGACAATTAAAGAGTTTTGAAGGAAAACAATACAGAGGATACCATACTTTGCTTACCCTGCCAACCTGGAGTATAGTGGTACAGCTGTGAATGCAGGTAAGTCAGAGGTCTCTAAGTTAAAAGGTTGCCAGTGAGAGACAGAATAGAAGCCTTTCAAGCTGTACTTCAAGGTCATGAGGGAAAGGGGATGTCTCTTCCTTTTTCTACTTTTCAAGTATCTATATGTGCCAGCAAAGAGGCTCTTTTTAGCTTTGCTTTCATCAATTAAGCAGGCAATGCCTTCTCTGTAACAGATCCTCAAAGAGTTTGGAAATATAATAACAGCACTCATTTATTGATTGCTTTGATCAGATACTAGGCAGGAGGGAAGAAAACCTCAACATACACATCAATAAACAACCTGGAGCCTCTAAAGCCATACTGAGTGAGCTTGAGAACTAACTATGAGGCTGAGATGCCCAAAAAAGAAAGCCTATGACAGCAAATCAATATGAAGCCTTGTGGTAAAGATGCTGAAGTAAGAGAAGGAATGTTGGGTCACTGTGAAAAGAACTCTGGGCTGCATTAAAATAATGAGACAACTAATAAGGGAAACCATTTGCCTCTCTCCAAATGATTAGAGAGGAAGCTGGGAATGACAAGGCCCAGGACAAAGGTCAGGCTAGCCTGAATCGAGGCACTGATTTTGCTGTATACTTCTGACATCTGACAAGTGGCTTGTACTTAGATAGGCACTAATGGTATCTGAAAGCAGAGGGTTTGGATAAGCTCTACACGGCTATGTGAGCTTTTTATGCTGAAATTGTTCCTGGAGTGCTTGTAGTATAGATACACTGGGGAGCCATCCAGAAAAAAACATGGCAGGAGATATGCAGTCCTTTATTGAAGATTATTAAGAGAAAATGATTGGGAAAGGCTTTCAACTGAGATGAAAGGAATGCTTGCTGGAAGAAACTGAAAGAAGTCCCACTACCTTAATAGTGTTGTTTGAAAGAGCCAGGCTGTGACACAGTCCGTGTCTGAAAATTTTAGCATCTATTACGTTATAGTCTATGCATTGTAGATTGTAAGGTAGAGCTGCCTATAGACTTTTAAAATTCCACTGATGTGCTTTTCAAAAGCTCCATTTCTTTTGCAGGTGTAAACACACAAGATGTTTTTAGAAGTCTAATCATTCCCTTGATACAACTGACTCTAAATTGTCAAAGGGAAAGCTGTTAAGTATGCAGATCCACAGTAACCTCAAGTGATACTCAGTCCTAAAGTGCAGAAAAGGTACAAGGCCTAATACCAAAGACAGTGAACTCAGGGGTCTGAAATGGTCATGAAATTAAATGGAGGTTCAATGAGTCCTGGAACTATAACATTCCAAGTTCTTGGAGTGTGTTACAAAAGCATTTTTAATCTTCATGTTCAGACTCACAGGAAAATCTAATCTTAGCTCTTCGGTGATATTTGAGAGGCAAGCTTATCAGTGTAAGACCACGGGTATACAAACACTCCTTGAGTAGAAGCGTGGCTATGAAATATGCACATTTGTTACTGTCTGATTATTGGCTGTGTGTTCTTTGTCTCCGTTAGGTGTGGATGTCTTACCCCTCAGCAGAACACATGTAAATTCTCTATGATTTACCAAATGAACACAGGCGTGCCTGCAGGTTCACATGGAATCACAACTGTGACCACTTGATCATTTTGCTAAAGCAAACTTGGAAGGAAACAAGTAGTATTTGAACACTGGAAGATTTGTGTCTCATTGACTATCTTTGGCATAAAAAGCTCTAGCGGTATGGCAGGACTGCCTTGCTTTGTTGAGCATCCTGTGATCTTGTTCTCCTGAAATCTTGGTCTTCCAAACACTTTTTGACCTTCTCCAAAGCTGTGGCAAGATGGATTATGCACAGCTGTCCAGTTCTGGGAAGAAGATCTTGAGCTCTCCAAAATATCCAAAATAAGTTAGACAAGTGCCAGACAGACCACTGAGCCCACAAATGGCCCACCTTCCCTGTGGCAGGGCCTCAGACTTTCAGGGTCCAGGCTCCAGCCAAAGCTTTTCTGCACAGACAATCCACATAGCAGGTGAATGCCATGGTGTATAAAACCACTTGAGATGACAGGGCAGTTTCCTACTCATACAGGATACAAACTCTTTTCCCTCCAGGTGATTAAACAGACAGACAGTGAGCATGTGAGCTTCATTTCCCGGGGAAACAAGGCTAAGAAGAGTCTCCTGTGAACTGCTCACGATCAAAAGTAGCAAGTTTTACCAAATCCTGTTGCTAATGAGAAAAACATTCATTACAAGTGATTTCAAAAGTAGCAGTATGTTTTCTCCCCAAAATGGGTATCACTGACAAGCACTATTTGTAGATATTCGGTAAATGCTTAGAACTTTATTTTTAATTCCATAATAAACCCAATGAAGAAGCTGATGAGCCAGCAGGACTGTGATACTTTTTTGCTAATTATGTGCTAAGTTTTATGAAAATTGTAACTGTTTTTAATAATAGTAAGGAGGAAAAAGCTTACATTTAGAGACCACATTAAAATTTTCACAGGTAATTGGATGGTATGGGAATTCAAGATAAGAATAACTTAACTAAAATGAAATTTTAAAACAAATTAACCAGGTTTATTTCAATCCCTTCACACCACCTTGTAAAAATAATTTACATCTCAGTGTAATCGATACATAGTCATAGCTGGGTGTTATGACTAGAGGTGAGGAAAGGAGGTAGGCAGAGGATAGCTATGTAAGTGAGGAAGGGGGAATTAGAGGTTCTAGAGAGCACCCACTAAAGTTACACCCATAAATGTCCCGACCACAGGAGAAGCAAATGACCTCTAAAAGGGTCTCCTAAACCAGTCAGTCATAATTTCTTATTTTCTTTGACTCTCATTTTTTTTCCCCTCTGTACTGGCTACTTTCTTTTAGACCATCCTCACCAGAGCAAATTAGCTTTGTTCTTGGCAGGATCAGGTCTATATTCCCTTATTCTCACCCAGCTTCAGAGCTAATGCCATGTCTCTTCCAACTCCTAATAAATCTTATGCATTAGCTAGCAAATACTCCTGTGTATCTGTGCTGTGTTTTCACTACCCAAGTTCCAATTTGGACTGTTCTTTTCTCTTAGTCTCTACGTGTCACATTATCTCGTCATACAATACTCTTCAGATTCCTGTTTGAAATGTTTCTAGAGGAACACAGAAGATATTGAGCTTGTATGAGTCTTAATGATTAGAGAGTGTTCAGGAGACATCTAAATTCTGCATGAAAAGAGAAGGTCTGTTAATTCTTGTTCTAGTTTCAGTACATGGAGAGATCCACCCTGTTTGTGCATCTACATCCTGGCACCTGTTACCCTGCGCCCAGTAACTCAGTAAAAATGAACAAAGGATAAGTGAAAATAATTAATATCCCCAATAAGAGATAAGATGGAGAGTGCAAGGGACATACTCAGGTTCCCATAAACTGTCCAAAGCAATGAAGTGAAAACAAACTTTTGGAACTCCTGCTCAGAAAATTTTGCTGTCCTGGCCAAGGTGCAACAATTTCTCAACCAGTGCAATCCCTGTGTCACGTGTCACACAAGGAAACACATTTTTACTGCAGAAGTGACTGGACACTGGCACAGGTTTCCTAGAGGAATCTCCATTCTTGGTGATATAAAACATGCCTGGACATGGTCCTGGTCAACCAGCTCTAGATAATGCAGCTGTGGGGGGTTTTTCACAGCAGATGTCCCTTCCCATCTCAACAGTTCCATAATTTTGTGATCTTCACCCTTCCAGAATCCCAGCAGAAGAAGTGACTGCTGTTCCCAGATTTGAAAATGGCTCTCCCTTCGGTCGATCAGTGTTGGAAAAGTCTATTGCTAAAAGGGAGGCCAGGCCTGGGGTTACACAGTGTTCCCTCCTCTGCCCAGTTTTGCAGTGCCTTTTACAGGACATAGGTGGGGAAATGCGGTCAGTACTCAGCTTTTATTTTATTTTTTGTTTTCCCTGAGAAAACTGCTTTTCTCCAACAGGATAAAAATATCCTTCCACAATTGTTCTATCCCTTTAGACTTAGTGAATAATTGAAGAATGCTTTCCCAGTAGTTAGTAATGAAAGAGGTTTACTCTGAAGCTTTCTGCATTATCCAGTGCCAGCACTTTCCTCCGTTGCTGAGGTTGCCAGAGAAAGCAAGAGGTGACAGGTGCTTGTATATCTCTTCATGAACAAATGAAGCAAATTGTGCTGCCATCTCTCTGGGAGTAAATCTGCAGTAATTCCATGGGATAACTGAGAAAGGCTTCGGACTTACTCAAAAATAACTGAAAGCAAAATGTTCAATTACATTTTTCATCTGGCACGTTCAAAAGAACATGTGACTAATGGGATTGACATGCCTATAAATGTATGACAAAGTGTCAACCCATATGGCTTGCTTTTTTTATCAGCTCTTTCCTCCTACTGTCTTGATTATTCACCTGTGGGTACCAGCTTTAATCTCCAGGCAATTTTCCTGCTGTTGTATCTTGGTTCTTTTCTACCCATGTTAACCAAACTTCTTGAATTTCTTCTTTTCATGCTGAATAGATACTACTATTAGTATAAAACAGTTTCCTACAGCAACCACTGTCATCTTAGACTGTCAGCCTACAGAAGGAGAAATTTGTGCAAACAAAATTCTGCCTTTATTGCCAGCATGATTTGG
This sequence comes from Oriolus oriolus, assembly GCA_013400235.1. Taxonomy (NCBI): domain Eukaryota; kingdom Metazoa; phylum Chordata; class Aves; order Passeriformes; family Corvidae; genus Oriolus; species Oriolus oriolus. The sequence continues at coordinate 525,626 of VXBT01009887.1, read as the reverse complement.
CTTTCCTTCTCTTTCACGGCTAACATCTTCCTTTTTACAACCCCAGACCAGGGTTTCCTGCCTCTACATTCCACTGAAATATTTAATTTTTACCAGAGATAGGTTTGAACTACACCATCATTCAGAATTCCGAAAAAAATTAAAGCTGCATATTCAAGTGCTTTAATTTTCTTCTAATTTCTTTTATGTCTGCAATGACATTTACATAAGCTGCATCTTAAAACAGAAGTCATTCATGTTAGCATTGGTGGAGAGAAAAGGGCAGTGGGATATTTTTGTTTAGCTAGCCCTTGGGTTTTGAAGTGTTTTTTATTTTAGGAACTTTCCTTCTTAAGTCAGGAAGAACAGGGGAGCTTTTAAAAAGTGTGGGAATGCTAAAGGATACATGTAATAGACTAAAAATTCAAGCCTCATAAATTATGAAGGCTATTTAGGTTTCATTTATCTATGGACTTCCAGCAGATTTAGTTGTAAAGAAAAAACAAAGGAAAGTTCTGCAGCTGACTTCTCTTCTCAGAAGAGGAAATTAAAGATTTCCAGATATGGTACTGAGACATTGGGATGAAGCATTTCCTCATTTTCTTTTACTAGAGCTTTATGGATAGTGGAAATCCTAGAAGGTGTGAGGTTTTATGTAACCTGGATGGAGAGCTTAGTCACAGAAAAAATAAACTACTAGAAGCCCCACGCTGAGATTTGGCATTGAATTGAACTGAGCCAGTAATACTTTTTTTTGAGGGTGAAGGAACAGGGTACAGAGTAAAGCATCATTTTTTATCGCTCAGACATTAACCTGCTGTCTCTAGGAAACTGAACGTTAAAAGAAATTGGTGTGCTTGTGTACACTGTAAGATTGCAAAAAAGTAATTAAAACTTGTCCTAATTAAAAAATAAAATTGCTGAGGAAGAATCATATACCACATTTGTGAGATTGTTCCTTTGTTTTCTTTTCATTTTGTATTTGCTCTCAAATTGAATTCCCTTTGCCTTCTGGTGCAAAACACTAAATCAATGGACAATACCATCATTCATTTTATTTATTTTTGCTTCTCATCATCATTTTAAAATTCTCATGTTGACTCATAGGAAAAAAGTGCAATAAAAGCAAATTAATAGAAAATTAACTCGTTTCAGAATGAAAAAGCCATGACTTTGTTTAAAGTGCCTCATTGCAAACTTCACCTATTCTTCATCTGAATTACCTGACCTTTTGGAGGTTAATTGATTATAAACCATTGCAGTTGGCAATATTTCTTGAATGATCCTGGCCATTCAGGGATGAAGTGTCAAGGAGATGAAAGCGGCAAGCTAAAGCATGAGGAAAGGGACCACACTCTTTGAAAGGCAATGAGGAAGGAGTTGGGATCTTTTAAGCCAGAAGCAGTCAACCCTTCTGTTATGTAAGATCAGAAATAATTGAGGTTTTCAGCTGTTTTTTTCCCAAGACTCCATAGGATTTCATGGACCAAACTTCTGCCACTCCTGAACCTCAGATCTCATGTCCTCCCACTGAACTGTACTTCTCAGTGAACTACTGTTACTCTGAAAGCCTTTCTGTGGCTTCGCAATGTGCTATGTCTGTGTTTATTCTCTAATGTTTTTTTTTAATAAACTGACCCAAAAATCTTTCTAGCTAAAGAGACTCCTTGGATCCCTGGACCTTTATTATGTTCAATGCAAAACTTAAATAACCATTGAGTATTCCCAATATTCTCATGTGAGTGCACATGTGTCGGGAAAAAATAGTTTCTTCCTTTAGATTCTGTTAAAGTAGATGGCACTATTTAGCCTGTGAAAGCTGTGTGAGTTGTTGGTTAAAATGCTGGTAGGACTTCAGAGGGTAAAGAAGTGAACTGCTGCTGACCAAATAGGACTCAGCTCTTTGCCCAGGATTAACTATGTCATCATGCACAAGAAATCCAGCTGTACAGGTACATATCCTCACTCACTAATGAAGCTGCTTGTCACCACAGGATAGGGACAGTTAACACTTCTTTAGCTGGATACAGACACTCCATCCTGTGTTGCTAAGTACAAAGCACTTGACTAAACCAAGATATGATGCCATTAATTTGATTTTCAGATTCTGTTTCAAAAAACCAAAAGAGCAGACAAAGGGTAAGTCTCAGAAAATTACTGGAGAAGGGGGAAAGTTGCAGTGAAGGGAAAACACACCTAGCATTTTCTGCAGTCTCTTATTCATACTGCTTGAACCTCAGGTCAGATTTTCTTTATTTTAGGAATTGGAGTTGCTACTTGCCCATCCCCTCTCCGAGCTTACTTTGACATCTTGGAAATACTCCTGATTCCCTGTTAACTGTACATGAAAGAGTAATGTGCATTTCTCTGCCTCCTAATAATACTGAAAATATTTTTGAAGCATTTTTTTCATTTTTTTGATCATCACTACAAGGAAGAAAAAGGCAATGGAGATATTTAACCATATATTAAATTCTGGCAGATGTTATTAATAAAGAAACATTATTTTATTTTAAATATAGTTATTCCGGTTCTAATGCTTTGTATGATGATTCTGACCGCCGAGTTTACTTCTATTATATGAATTCCTTGTTACATGTTACCTTCTTCCAATCCTGCAAACATTTCTTCATGGCTTTAAACTTTGGCCAAGTAGATTTCAGTAGATATGACAAAAGTTAAGAATGAAGACAGCTGTTCTCACTACTGAAATGTATTTCTCATTCCTGCAGGGCACTGTTTGAAGAAAAACCTTCTGAACTTGTTTGATTAGGAACTAATTTAGGACTATAATAGTGAAAGGGGGAGTGAGGGTGAAAAATCAATTTTTGAAAAAGGTCTTTTTGTTGAGGCTTTGTTTCATTTATAGGCTGGGAATCTTGCAGGAAAACTGATCCTTACTCAGTTCTATCTTTCCATTTAGCCATATAATGAAAGTATGTATAAAACAAACAGAAAATGTGGGGTTTGGGGGGTTTTGACTGCAGTTTTTTGGATGTTATTTTGAAGAAAACATAAAAATATACAGCTTGATAATAAAAGTTGATTGGTTACTTTGTGAAATGAAAAATTGTTTTAAAACCCTAGGAAAACTAAGCTAGCCTAAAACCTACAATAAAGCATTTTTTCAGCATAATTTGCCAAATTTTAGCTAGGTTTAATAATATCCATGTTCTTGTAGAGATTAGGTATTACGGCTTGGTGTTCATGGTGGGTGAAGTGGGAAAAAAATCCAGGGAAAAAAAATCCAGAGAAAACTACTGCCTTAGAAAGGTTTTTACCAATTACTGTATCACCCTATTGACCGTGCAGGGGTCTGGAAACATTTATGAGTACAAATGTCTTCTACTTTACCACATATACATAATCACGGGACTTTATCCTGCTACTGCAGAAGTCAATGAAAAAAAACCTAATTTTGACTTTAATTAGAGAATAAATCTCTCTCTTCAGATACAGCAGATGTGTTAATACATGTGAATAACTCTAAGAATCTCATTTAAGTCTAGCACCAAAAATGACTGGACTCCAGCTATTACACTCATCTAGTAAATGGGGCAAAGAAAGCTACTCTCATGCAATCTCTTATAGGACAGGATTATAAAAGAATATGATAAATATTATTTACTTCACAGTAACTCCAGCATGAATTTAAATATTTTGTAGAGTTTAATGTATGTGTGTGTATAGGCACTGTTCTAGTATTGATTATAAAACAGTGTAATGCCACATTGAACTGTAAGGAAGCTTTGCAGTACTTCTTTTGGTACAATACTCATAATCCCTTTTGCAAAGGAAAAAATACTCAATGAAGTGTAATGCTGCTGTCCTCAGATAATTTTTCAAAGATTGGGGTGAGTCGTATATTATATTGGGGGGTGGTGGGGGAGAATACACCATCAAAATGAAAAATAAGGAATGGTCAGCAGACATTTTCTGAAACAAGCAATTATAGAGGACAACTATTTGTTAGGTTGCTTGTAACTGTGACTAATAATCATTAATTATTTTCTTCTAATGTGTTTATTGCTACCTCGAACTCATACTATGCATTCTAATAACAGCAGTCTCTAGCAATATGTATTAGCTGGTACTCAAAAGATTCTGTTTTCAGGAAGACATATTACCCTGTGCTGGAAAAAACAGCTGTGACATGCAACCACCTTACAAGCTTTCAAGACTTCAGTGATGGAAATGAGCAGTTACATAATGCACCTCTCATATAGGGTTTCTAGGTACATATTAAAGCTGAAATATTCAGAATGAAATTAAATTATAGAAGTCTTGACCTGAGGGTAGAGTAAAATATGAATAACAAGGAGATCTGTGAAAAAGCATCAGTCAGACCTAAAAAATTAATCCAAAATACTTTTCTGGTTTGATCTAGCCTGTCATATTATTGCTACTTCCCAAGGGCTGCAAGTTATTTTATGGAGCTGCTAACATTAAGTTCACTTGACAAACATGATTTTTTAAGCAACAAAATGTTGAAATGCATGGGGGAAAATAAGATTATGGAAAATATCCTCTGCCACAATCTTGGGGATCAACATCCTTTACCTGGAGAAGACATACAGCTCCTTATCAACCAGACAGCATTGCACAGTATCACAGAATCACGCAATCAGAGAATATGCTGAGGTGGAAGGGATCCACAAGGATCATTGAGTCCAACTCCTGGCCCTGCACAGGACACCCCAAGAGTCGCCATGTGCCGGAGAGCATTGTCCAAACACTTCTTGAGCTTTGTCAGGCTCAGTGCTGTGACCACTGACCTGGGGAGCCTGTTCCAGTGCCTAACCACTCTCTGGGTGGAGAACCTTTTTCCAACATCCCCTGATACAACTTCAGCCTGTTCCCTTGGGTCCTGTCACTGGCCACCAAAGAACAGAGATCAGTGTCTGCTCCTTCTCTTCCCCTCATGAGCAAGTTGCAACTGAAATGAGGCCTCCCAACAGTCTCCTCTTCTCCAGGCTGAACAGACCAAGTGATACTTCCTCTGAGGACCTAACTTACTAAATCCCTGAGGAGCCTGAATTCTGCTCTCCTCATATCCAGAGTTCAAGTTTTGCTATCACTTTTCTTCTTATCAACAGAGATTTTAAACTCTATTGCTATATGTCAGCATAGTCATCTTTGTCACATTGTATCAGATATTGTGACTAAGGGAGTGTGAAAAAGGTCTCTTTAAAGAGGGGAAAAAAGAAACCATGCTATCTCCTGCTCATTATTTTTATAGGGGATACTTCCTGGTAATGTGGTCATTTATGACTAGGATGTTGAGAGAGGCTCTGTCTTCCTCCTGCCACACCTCAGTTAGTAAGGATGGTGGGAATTCTTGGAGGGTTTACTGTAACTTTCATTCCCAGTAGTCATGGTTGTGAATAGGACACCTGATTAAATTTATGGATATAACCTTCTGTCTTGGACACTGCTGGTTACAGGAACTGTGTTGGTGTAAGTGTACAAGGTTTAAACTTGGTCTTTGCATTGGGGTCACTGTTCCCATTGAAACGTATTCTCTTGATGTCAATGAAATATAAATAAGTGACTCCTTTTGCCAATCTACTACTCCTCTGGTAGGCTGTGCAACAGTTGGCTCCGCGCCACAAGATTGATTGTTTTCTGAGTGGTGAAGAGCCTCAAAATTAATGTTACACTATTAAGTGATTCAGGATGACTTTTTTGGAGTCATTATGTTCAAGAGAGTTCTGCTCTCAGTTGTCACTACACCATCAAATATAATGGTGGGTGCACACAGGATAGTAACTTGCATGGCTACAGAAGCATTTGCCAAAAAAAGAATTCCATATAGAAGAAATATGGAGAAGGTGAAGTTATATTTAATCTGTTTTGCATTGCAGAGGGTGTTAGAATAAATTTAGTTTTTCTGTGTCTTTGGAAGCTGTGTAATATTCATTTGTGTATCAAGGAAATGGTGACATGTTGGTAACGTACTTTTGTATTTGCACTTTAGGCTGAAAACTAAATTGTAGCACTGAGATAGAATACTGCACAAGCACACATTGCCTGCCTAATCCCACAAACATCCTTTTGAAATGCTTTAAATTGTGTAGATGAGGGGACAGGAGCCCATAAAGGCTCACCAGGTGCCCAAAAACTGAGCATGAAGGTCAAGTTTAGAACTTAGGTGTGAATGGCTTAGGGACATGTTCAAGGTAGTTGATCATCCAGTTGTCTGAACAGGTAAAAAATCCAGCATGTTCACACTGTCCTAAAACAAGTTCTGCACAGAAACTTGATCACCTTCAATAAACCATCTTACAAAATAGTAACATGCAAACACTGGCTTCTGTCATATTTCTAGAGGACTGTTTTGGATATCTTTTGTTAATTTCTTTCAAGCATATAGAGGAGAACTGCACATTGCAGTCTTCTGTTTTGTTTAGTTACAATTAAAGATGGGCAAATACACCACAGGACATTTATTTAAAAACCTAATTAATGTTGTGTCTCTCACTCACTGAATTCAAACTTTCCCTCATTTTCTTTAGTTACAAAAAACTTCTTCACAGATCCACAGATTTCATTTTAAGGTGACACCCTTTCCAAATGCCTAACTATTTTCCCTGTCTCTAACCAACGGCAAGATAAAAGCCCACTCTATGATTCAACCTTTAAAGCCATAGGCACTAAGTGCATTCTCTTCTCTGAACTCAATAGCCTGTATGTTAAGAATTCTAATGTTCAGAATGATCCAGAAAAAGCAATTTGACAGTATTCAGACAAATGTAGACTCTCCTTCACTGCTGTATGAATTGAATTTAATTTAGGCCTCACCTCTTTTCTAAGATCAACCTCAGAGCCAATAAACCATCCTGATTTTATTCCTTGGTTTTGGATAAAAAAGAGGCAAAGTCATGAGGCTATCTCATATCCCACAGGCTAATATTCACCTCCAGTAACCCCACTAAAAACTGGAGAGGTAAGTCATGATCACAGGTGTGTTACGCAGATCTATTGCATAGATGAATTACCACTCTCGATTAGGTTAACTTCTTTCTCACCACCAAAATTGTGGCTATGCTCCTCTTGCACAGCAGAGGTGCACGTAGGCCACGGATTTAAATCATTACTTCTGCTACTTGCTTACAGAAGAGGATTCAAACACCTGTTAATTTGCTGAGGCAGGTGTTTCTCTTCATATTCTCTAATCACCCCTCTATAGTTTGCATTTCTCAGGTTTGCAGGGGCACTGAGTTAACCAGTCCAGTTCATATTTCAGAGAAAATGTAATCAATAAATCACCTATATTAGTCTGATGTCCACACTCAGGGGTTTTATTATTAAGGATATTTTGAAAGGTTCACTGAATATTACACATTGAAATAAGTGTCTGTTGCCTCAGAGCAATTTCCAAGCTGTCTTGTGGGAACTAGGACACACTTAAAAGGATTTAGTGGTGGAAATCTTTCATTTAGAAAATCCATTTCTGCAATTCACATGTTAAAGAAATAGAAAATGTTTCTTTGCCAACTTCAGCTGCAGTAAAAGCGTGTGAATACCTCTCCACCCCTGAAACAGAGCTAATTTCTGCAGGAGTTCATCCCAGAGATATATTTCTGAGCAGGTGTTTTGCTTCACTGTTCACATCTTGAATTGTGTGCAATCCATCATATCTATCATTTTGCCCTTACACAGTCAAGGAATTTGGTCTTTTCAGCTGAGTGAGCTGGGAAAGGAGAGTGCATCACTTCTCGTTTTAAACATTCCAGAGTACTTGGCTACTGTGTATGTCTGAAAACAGTAAATGTATAATGAAATAGCTGGGAAAACAAAGCACAAATCACCACATATATCATGCTCCACATTTACAGCAGCAGAAGCAACAGCACTTTGGAAGTATTTCCCTCTCTCCTTCCCGATAATTGCTGCTGCTGCTTTTGTCCTTGTTTGTAGAAGTCATGAAGTCCTTCCATCTGTCGTGCCATCATTTCTCAGAAATGAAGATGATCCAGACAAAGCCAGCTCCAGTTGCAGCAGGAAGGCACCTCTAAGCACTCTTGGCAGGCCTCTTCCTCTGGCTCTGCCCTCTGGCAAGGATTTGCGGGACAGAGAAGGAAGAGGGGGTCACCCTGGGCTTTACTTACAAGAGAGTGCCTATCTCACACCTGGTTTTCAAGACTAGAGTCCTCACTGAGGAAGGCCACAAATATTAAGTAAAAAGGGATTTCCCTGACTTGAAATCAAATAAGAAGTCCAAAGGCCTGATCTGTCTTACTGATAGCTGATTTCCAGAACTAATTCTACCTTTGTTTCTATGGAAATTAAGTGTGATGAAAGAAGAATTGATCAAATTCCCAAAGCCAATTTTACCTGTAGACAGCCTGAGCTTTTCAAATAAGCACTCTGTCAAGATACCTCCTGTGTGACTTCAGGACAATTTGTTACCTTCCCTATGCCTTTTCCATCTATAAAGGGATGATTATGTTTCCCTGTCCTGTGTGCAGATGGTGAGCTAAATTTTCTAAACACTGTAAGGGTCTCTGATGCAGAGTGAAATCTCTGGGTTTTCAGGCACATCTAAAACATTTTCATGTGAAGTTAGCATCTGAGCACTTTTCTGGTCGCTATAATTGAAATCTTATTTTGGTGAGTTTTGTTAGTCATCATACACAAGGAGTTTAAATGAGCAACCAAAACAATAATTTCCTCAACTTCTGAGTGAAAGACTCTGAGAGATGTTTGGGCTGTAAGACTCAATCTCTGATTGGGTTTTTTTCCATCTCACTACTTTTAACCCAGAAATGATGTCATGAAGTCCCTACACAACTTTCTCTGAAATACTGGAATTTAATATAAGTCGGGTTGTTAGATTGGACCAAAGCTGACTCAAGTGTCAGAGGAAAGCTGCAGTTTGTGAGCAAAATATCACTGCAAAGGGGTCTGAGAGAGGAAAGAGAAAGCTCAACAGCCTTTTAGTTGTCTAGAATTTCTCGTCACTCACAGAAATTTCTAATGGAAAGTTACTGGAGCTAATTCTAGGAAAAAGTTGCCACTCTGAAGTTTACTTACGAAGCCAGCAAGAATAGACCGCCTGGGTGAGTCACTTACAGTAAACCGGGAGGAAAGATTTCTGAATATTTGACTAGGGAATGAAGAATATTTGCAAAAATATTACAGTATCTTAATTACAAGGATTTTAATGCTGACTGGGGACTCTTTTACTATATGCTTGTTTTACAGCCTGGAGTAAACAGACAAAATGACACATATGATGGAAAAGGCACCTTGTCTAAAGTTACTGAATAAGACAGCAGCAAAGAGATCTGATTGCCTGACTCCTGAGAACTGACCCACTGGGCCTTGTCTTTCTCAGAGCAGAGCTGTGCTAAACCAGCCCCAAATGAGTAACAAAAGCAAACATCCTCTGTGCTGACATTTTGAACCAAATACCTTGCCTCTGCCTTTGAACCTATATCCCAGAATTCTAAAATCAAAGGTGGAGTTCCCACCAAAATAGAGGAAGATAATACAACACAGAATTTGTCATTCTGTCTTTGCTTTGCTTTGTTTTTACTGAAACATTCTGCACATCAGGTTTTTTGATTGGGTCACTTTGCTCAGTGAATTTTGTCTTCCTTCCAAACAGATGGTGCAAGCCTAGGAATGGTTTTAATAAAACTCTTTGTGTGCTGGTTATATGGCACTTATTTGGCAAATGTCACTCTACAGACACACTTTAGGTTTAAGATTATACTGTAACGGCTTAAATCTCCCACCAGCTGCCACAAAATTAGAGCCACATTAATATCAACAGAGAAATTAGAAGTTCTGGTAATTCAGCTGGGAACTTCAAGGATCAGCATTTGGAAGATTTGCAATGGGAAGGGGTTGTGAAAGTCTGTCCTCACTTAAGAAAGCAACAATATTAAGGCTCGAGAGTCTGAAACACATTCAGTGCTTTATTCTTTGAGCTGACCAGGCAATGCAGGTGGCCCATAGCTTATTCTTCACGGCCTGGGAGCAAACCTGGCAAGGTGTATGTATTCTAAATGAATATTATTCAATGGACTGTCAGAAAAACATTTTTTAAAATTAAGTGAATTTTATGCCATACAGAGGTCTATACTGTGAAGCATCTCCAAAAGGAGAATTTCCTAACACCTGTAGATAAGGCTTCTATATTCCATGGAGATGCAAGGTTGGAGACACAGACACACTTCACTGACTAGGTCTGCTCTGCTTTTCCATTCCCATTCCAATTAACAGATTGGCATTTAAACCAACCACAAACACCTGGGAAGTCAGAGCAAGGTAAATCTTGTCATTTTGTATCCTGCATGACCCACAGAGACAGACCAGGCCCGGAAACAAAATACAGTGCAGAGGTCTCAGGATAACTGGGGAATGTAGGGAGAGATGCGCAGAACATCATGGGATATAGACAGTCCAGATTTCTATTAGGAAGTGGAGTACTTGGGCAGGTCAGAGAGCAGGGATGACACCATGTAAAATTGGAATAATTCAAACCAAAGACAGAAGAGCGCAAGTTCAGGCAGCTCTCTGGATGTTATGTTCAGACTGACTGCAGAGGCATACAATTGTTTTAATGAGATGTATTCATCTTCCCCCTTCACCTCCATGGATCTCTAAAACGCCCCAGACATCAGTGAATTTAGCAGGGCTTTGTACTGGGAGTGAATGATGTGGATGATATGCTACAACAGTTAAATGCAATTGCAACAAACTTCCCCCATGGGTAAGGCAGTGCTATTCAGTTATTTTTACTGTTACAGCCAATGGGGAAATTATATTTTCTTTTGGAATATATGCCATTGGCTGTGGTCTGAGATGGGATATCACAGTAGATGGACCACTACAGTGCTGTCTTATGGCAGCTTCTGCATTTCAGAGTATAACCACATTACTCAATAGCTGCAAATGAACATATAAAAGTTAAGAGGCTTTTTGAAAATTCTTTTTTTCAGCCTGCAAGATTACATTAATTACACCACAGAGGTATGAGAAACAATCATTAGTGTGATCACACTATAATGATGGATAAAGAAATCATTAGAAGTAGAAGGGACTGAGTAGCCAGGATAATTATGAGGTTTCCTGTTGAAAACAGTAATGACGAAAATGCAAAGGGAAAAAATAGTGTTGATAAAATATAACCAAAAAAAGGCAACTTTTAATATTTTAAGAGAAGTCTTGAAAATAGGGCAGCTATGGGGGTATTCACTCAAAGGGCTCATTATTATAAACCTGCATTAGCAGTAGTTTTTCAAATCACTGCTGGGTATGAAATCACAGTTTACAGACTGCAGAGAACCTAGTTTTTAACTGTCAATCTGTAGAAAAATGGGTCTGTGTCAAACCAGATTCACAGCCAGTGAGTGCACTTGGCTAAATGTCTCCTGATATTCAGAGCTGAACTAATGGCTATCATTCTGACTGTAACAGGACACTCTGCAGTTTTATTAGATCCTCTTCTGGGACTTGACATTTTGAGATGTGTTTTGGGAGGGTTATATGTATTGTTATTAATTTTTTTGAAGAAAAAAAAAGGCCATAATAAGCAGCTGCTAGCCAGAAAACATTTAAGAAGCCCTGAAGCTAAAGATGAGGATAGTGCAGCCAGTCACAGTAACAGCTGGATTTTCTGAGCGTTCTATACACTAAAACCAGAGTTTGACAACTGCATTGGGTTGTGACCCACTATGCACTTGGATATACTTCTCCCAGAAACTAGTCTTTGATACGTTTTCAGAAAAGTAGTTTTTAAGGCTTTCTAAGTTGCAAGTCAAACAAAATGGCATCTCTTTTTTATTTGAATGAATAAACAAAACCCCAATGAGTGGCTCATTTTTTACAATTATATTCTTTTTTGAGAAATTAAAGCGAGAGGACTAGCAATATCTTCAGAGATATCTGTCCAATTACAAACTTGTGTGCACAGATTTGTGGCCTGACTTGGTTTCTATCATCACCCTATGGTATGTGTGATTCCTGGGACTGCATGGCAGCCAATTAACTGAACAGCTGTATTCCTTTACTGGTTTGCCTACTACACCCGCAGACCAGGTAACCAACCTTGCAGAGATATTTGCATGTGAAATTGGAGATATTGGTATGTTTACTTTCATATGCATTCAGACACCAAAAAGGGAAACAGAGCAGTGGTGCCCAGGTCTGCCTTACATGACTGTTTTCTTTGAAATGGTTCTTGTATTTGGGAATACTTGAAAAAAATGTCTTGTAAAAGAAAGTGTCATATTACAGAGACGCATTTTCACATCCATCCATGCATATAAGTACCTCAATATGCATCTATTCAGAGACACAGATTTGCATATATATGTGTATACATCCTGTCATGAATGAGTAACTCCTGCCTGGAATCTCCAGGATTTATCTGTGTGTGAGCAGCACTATATAACCATTAGCAGAGCAGGGAAGGACTTGGGTATTTGATTTGTGACTGCATAGAGATTTCCTTGGCTCTAATTGAGCAAACATCGGTTCACTGGGCTTGACATTGTTCTTGTACAGGTATAAAGCTGAAATAACTCTATCAAGGGCAGATGACCTTTGAGAACATAAACAAGGAGAATTATGTTCTCCATTGAATAAAAATCATGAAGGAGCACTTCTGAGATGCAAGCAAGGAAATTCATTAGGTTTGGGTGTTGTCTTGTCCTCCCTAAAGTTTGTCATTGTGACTCCAGCAGAAACTTCATCTGTATGTAATTTTTAGAGGCTTTCATCAGTAGATTTTTATTTTGTTTTGGTCTTATTTGTTCTAGCTGCTACATGTCAGGTACTACAGCTGGGCAGTACCTCAGATATGTTCTGTTAAAAAACATTACTATTCTCACAATGAAAATACCTTCTGATCTACCTTACATGAATAGACTTTGAAAGACAAAGACCTTGTTGGGAAAGGAAAAGGGATCAAGTAAATTCCCATGACTTACATTCTAAGCAAACATCACCAGCCTTAATTATGGAGATAAAGAATTTGTCTCATCTTCACCAGAATATAAATAAATAGAGGCCTCCATCACAAGGTTCAATAGCAGTTTTCAGTGCTGCTCATGGACCTCATGTCAGATGCCAGATAAACCTTCCAGTGAAAATCAGCCTCTTAACACTGATAAACATAAAACTCATGCTGCCAACCATCTCTTTGTCTTAAAAGCAGAGTCTAGGGACAGTAGCTGAAGCTGGATTTTTTAACTTTAAATGCATTGTAAAATTTAATATTTTTTTCCTGTGAGTTTTTTGGAGCCATTCTGTGCTTACAGCTGCAAAAGGTAGTCAAATGAATATAATCATGGTGATTAAATGCAAATGTTGCTTTAGATGTTACTAATGGAACTTGTGGTCCTGCTTTCCTAAACAGATATTCAATTTTCCATTCAATTTTGTATTAGAACATTTTCAATTCTCCTGACTTTAATTTGTTTCTTGCCGCACAGAGTAGGAAACAAAAATGCTTGCTGTCTTGATTCCTACCTTACCTCTAAGTTACATGCTCTTCCATAACCAAATAGGGAAGAAAAATATCCTTTTAAATTGTTCTGGCATACAGTATCTTACATTCCAAGGCATTCCACAAATCAAAGTGATCATGTTTCACCCACATTGAATTTACATCCCTCGTTTCATCTGAAGACTAAAAAGGTATTTGTTAGATCTGTTGTGTTTCAAATTATCTGTCAGGATTATCTATCTCAATGTTGTAGGTCCAAAGAACCTTTTTTACAGTAATATCTCTCATTCCTAACAGAAAATTATGGAAACTTTTTAGACCAATCTTAAATCTTCCTGCAACAGACATGGGAAGAAACAAAGGCAAGGCTTCCCAGCCTGAGAGTGAACCTATCACTGATTTAGAACAAAAAGTAAGTAAATAAAAAATACAATGTAAATTTACCCCAGGAGCCCTATTCAAAGATTAAGGATTCTGACCTAGCAGCACCTGCTTATATCGCTACTCCAAACTACTGAACTTTGAGCACGCTGTATAAAGGTCTGTAGAGAAATGAGGTGTGAAATACTCAGTCCAATTGATCTGCCAAAGAGCCACATACACACAGGAAAAAAACCAGTAGAGGTGAGGTCTTAGTCTATAATTTATTCCTTTCTTCTGACCTTATATTAATATTTACTATACTTTGGATTCTTTGAGAGAAATCACTCTTTTGCAAGACTTAATTATGAGGCCTCATGCAGGTTCTCTGCACAGGGGTGTGCTTCAGCTCTAGAGAATGCCTTGCTAATGTAAGACTCCAGGCTCCAGGGCTTCTAAAGCCATTTCTGTGCTATGTATTTTTACTACATTGATTGGTAGTGCTGCTGACCAAGTCTAGGAGGAGATCAACATGGAGAATTAAATTGCTGAAAACAGCTGAGTTCAGGAACAAAAACAAAAATAATGGACTGAAGGAAAGGAAGTACTCCTTGCCAAAAGTTGTTTACGAAGAGCCATTTATGTCACATAAGGATATTCCTCCCATTTGTTCAAAGCATGGGAATAGTTTTCTGTCTGGACACCTCAGCATGTGTCTGTAATGCACTTAAAACAGTTTTTGCAGCCAAGTGTAACTGGGTTTGCACCAACACAGTTAATAACTGAAGATGTTGCGGTTTAGAGTGCAGAATGCACCAGAAAAATCCATTAGGTTCTTAGCTCCATCTCCACATTATTAGCCTGCTCCCTGACAATGACTGTACTGCTGTTATTACCTGCAGTAACTGGTATGAATCTGCCTGGTGATACCATATCAATCTTGGGCTTATGTAAAGAGATTCAGAGACCAGACAGGAATGAAGATTATGTTCCACAGCCCAAGAGAGGCATCAAGAGGATTAGTACTCAGCCTTAATGAACCCCACCTCAAACTGGTGCATGGGTGAACAGAAAAATCCTGTTTTACATCCAGTAATAGTGATGCCATTTCATGTGAGGAGCCTGATACCAAAGGGACACGCTGTTGATGCTCTTTTGAATTACTGGGCTTGCAGGGCCTATAAAACACATGGCTGTGTAAGGCCTGTACATCATCTAGGGGAGCCTGAGATGGAGAACACCCCAGGCACAAGAGCAACATATGTTCAGAGTACCCAAAAAAGTAATGATTACCAAGGAACTGCAACAATGAGCAAGGAGGCCTGAACATTTTAGCACTTAGCCTTTTTTAGCTTCACCCATACAACACTTACCTTTCAGGAAGAAGCTAACTATTTTATTTTACTGTCCCTTAGCTCATGCTATACCCTATAGCTTTAAATACCATGAGATTTTGAACCCTTGTACTTATAGTATTTAAAAATAAGAGGGGATAAGCAGCCACCTCTGGCACCAGAACCTCACACTGATCCTGAGAGATATACAAGTTCTAAAATCTAACGATTTAAAATTTTAACACCCAGACAGCACCAATTAAACACTGAAAGTCATATTTTGGTTGATTTTTACTGGTTTGTACCCAAGTCCCAGATTATGCATATTTTCACTCTTTATGCATATTATCAGTTTTAATGCAGTTTCTCAGCTGACTGCTAACCTGACTTTTTTGCTTTCAAACTCCACTGATCTATCTGTGCCTGACTCAAAAACAAACTCATATTGGTAATTTTCTGCACATTAGTGTTAGTATTTTTGTCTCAGCCCCTCAAAAATACTTATCTAGAAGCTCCCCAGAGGCAGAGCAGGAATTAAACAAAGAATTCTCCCAGATTCTGGGTAACCTAAAATTACATTGTAGAAATGTGTCCTGCTCTGCATTCATCCAAATTCATTAAGTACCACCAATGTCTGTTCACACTTCTATGCTGCTGGGTGTTCCCAGGAGTATGAAGGAATCTATACTTCACACCCTACTTGAACAGAATTCACTGCTTGTTATGCAGAATGATCTTTTTTGTTCTTGATTTTGCCATGCTCGTCTTGTCTCTGATTTCCACATCTTAAGGATAATATGAAAGTTTCAAGAAATATCACCTCAGCAACATTCAAAAGCATACAAAACAATTATTATCTGATTACTAAACATTTCTAAATGTGGCTAAAAGGTACTAAGCATTAACTACAAACTGTCCACAAAAGGAACAGTTTTCCTGCTGCTATCAATGAATATGTTCACCAATACAATACAAAATTAAGAGCCTCCTTCCTCTTCAAGAGGAAGCATCAGCTTGATCTTTTTAGTTAGCAAGGTCAAACATGATATCAGAATTTTCTTCAGAAGTACTAAACTGATTATACTGGGGAAGTACTAAAGCCCTCAAAGTACCTCAAGGGGTTTTGGTCATACTGACAACTTCTAGGTTTGAGAAAAAAGCCTGAACAAGAGTGTTGATCAACTACCAGTTGGTTAATGACATGAAATAAATCCAACAAAATATATATGGTCTTCATACATAGTAGTGTTGCCTCATTGAGTTGCAGGCCTGAAAAAGTTGTAACAACCTACCGGTTTCCAAAGAATGCTACTACACCTGAATTAGCATTACTTTAGTATTACACAAACAGTAAAATAATCATCTCTCTAAAGATACACAATAAAACCATTTCATAATCTAGATTCATGCCTTCCTTCCCCATTCAATCTTCTCAGATAATGGCATATTCATATTTTTAGAAAAGCCACTTCAAAACCCCAAGTCTTTTTTCCTTTGTCAGGACACCACAAGGGCCAAGAGCAAAGGGCAGTCTCAGAGGTAGCAGCTCTTCGCCAAGGGCATCAGGCACCTCTGGAGTCAGGCTAAGACAAAGAAGTCAGCTTGTGAGGGCAACCAGGGTCAGACACAGCTTTATGATAACAAGGCAGGGTTCTGACATCAGCCCGTGTGTGGGGAAGTCACGATTAGCAAAACCCAAGACCAGACTAACAGCCTCCAGCCATGCCCAACTAGGGTCAAGCTTTAATAGAATTCTCGAGCTCATGGCTGTGGCTGGAGGCCCCAGAAGAGGCTGGTCAGAGTCATTAAGGCCTATTAGTGCCCTCAGGGTTCTGACACAGTCACATTAGTTATTCCAAGTGCTCCCTAAACGATATTGGTTTACATCTCTCACCCATGACTTGGAGGATTACATTCCATGTTACTTGACCAAAGCCCTTTCAGATTCTCACCTAGCAGTTGTTCTAATATTGCAATGGCAGTATTCTTTATTTACAGCTGAACTTTCCACTTGCTCCTCAACTTATTCAAAGAGGGAAGAGCTCCAAATTGTTTACAATTTGTTTACTAACTCAGATCTTACATTAGATAATATTCAAAGATAACACATTGAGTTCTGGCTATATCTTCCACAGTCTGATTTCATAGTTACCAAACTGATCCTGGGTTAGAGAATTGTGCATAGTAGTTGTAATTATAATTTTTGTTTATATATACTATTGTTAGGTGTATACTGCTGTTAGACATATATTATTAGTAGATACTTAGGATATTTAGAACAGAGTCTTAGCAAGTTAGAGGCCTTGACAAGCCTCTAAAGGAGGGGAATGATGCCTTAGGTTTTAACACTTATATTTTTCAAATTCTGTACTGCTTAGTGTATGACTCTGAAGTTTCTTGTGGCCTGTTAGCTGCTGTTCTCTCATGCTAAGATAGACATAACAAACCTCTCTAGGTTTGCTCTCCAAGGACACCCAGACTGTCCTAGGCCCAAAATGTGTAAACCAGCATCTTGAGAAGAGGGGCAAGCTGAGGGGAAATTACATCATTAGCTAAAGTTTTATTGGTGAATTTATGCTGATATGCAAATGGACCAAACCTATAACAGTGTGAAGAACTCGTGACTTGTCGTCCATCTTGGGTGTAGCCTTTGGCCTGCCCAGGGTGTACCTCTGAAGGCCTTTCAAATAAATACCTATGTTTATTCCCTACTCCTGTCTAGCCTCTGTTTCTAGGTAGCCACTTCAGGCATCAACACAACCAAACACTTCTGCTAAGTAGGCTAGTGTAGTTTTGCTTTTCTACTTTCTGTTAGTGCTCAGCCATCATGAACTGCAGGTGAAATATCACAGGTAAAGTATTTAAGTAGAATTATATCAACACAACAGTTAAGCCAGGCTTTAGCTTTGCTACTGCTATGCTCTTAATCTAACAGTTTCTTTACACTCACTATTAGCAAAGTCCATTGAAGTTAATGAGGCAAATTCCACAGACACAGAAGAGCTCTGAATCATGCTGTAAATGATTTACTACAGTATTATTACAGGCCTGAGTGGAGTTTAGTGATTTCAAAGTAATTTGGAGAAGTAAATAGTACTCCTAATTGAGTTAACTACACTCTGGACCAATACCAGTAGAAATAAACAGCAGTACAAGAACCCCAAGGCTTTGTCAAATCTCTGGAACCCTTATTTATTGGAATAAAACTAGATATCTATGTCTATAACCATGTTTAGTCACATTTCATCATCTGGTCCAAAGCAGATTCTTGAGAAGCCAATCTGCAGAGAGAGAAGCACCAAGGATCTGTAGTACTCAGTTTCAGGACTTCAGCTGCCTGCACTTTACACACTCACTCAAAGAAGTCAGTACACTCAAACTAGAAGCCATAAACACGTGTCTTCTATGTTTTTTCACTCATTCATGCTCTTCATTCCAGACATCACAAGCACTTTTTCAGACAGACCTTGTTTTCAAGCACAAATGAGACCCTTTATATAATAAAATCCATGGGAAACAACATACATAGAAGGAAAGGAGTAATCTCTGTCAGACAGCTCTGAAAGCACCAGGGTAATTTTCTGTGACAAAAAAAAAAGGAATCAGCAGAAAATACTCCCAGTAAATAAGCTTGTGCCTCCAACAATAGACTCAGTGGGTGGTGAACACCTGGGGAATCACGTCGGTCAATCCATGCAGATCCCTGTAAGTGGACAGCATTCTTTCACTGCACTGTGCACTATGCTCTCACCCTTGCTGCAGCATCTGCTGCCACTTCCATCTCATGGGGGATGGCATGGAAAGGCATAGGAGCTGAGGCAAGGAAACAGAGAGAAAAACTGCCCGGAAGGAAAATACACCCATATTTCCACACTCTCTTAGATCCACTTTCCATGGACTATAGAGAGTAAGGGTACAGGACTAGGAAATTGACTGAAGAATTCCTGAAAAAGATTTGTAAACACATCAAGAATGACCTGTCGCATTCCCATTGAATTCTGATGTTGAGAGTTTCTCTCCTTATAATTTAGATAACTTTCAGTTTCCCCCTCTCTCTTGCTCTTTGGTTCTTTGGTCTTTATATGCTTGAAAGAATATCTCACTCACTCTTCTCTAGATGTTATAGCACATTTGGAACTAGCCACATCCCTTAGGAGCAGAGAATGGGTAAATTATAATTTTGATATGGTATAGAAGTGATACTCGCCAAACAATGTGTGAAATATACCTCATAGATAAATATTTATTAATTAAGATATATCATGTGTAATCATATTTTATCATAATAACTCCCTGCAATCACTCAGGATTAGCAATAATAATAATTAAAAAGCCTCTTTTTCAAAAGGTTAAAAGTTTTATGTTTTTCTAGCCACTAAGAAGGATTACTTTGAAATTATTTCATTAACTTACCCTAGCAGAAACAAGAGTCACTGGGGCTTCTTCTCCTAGGTATATGCACCTATGAAAAATTATAAACAAATGTCAGCTAGGAAGAAGTATTTACACATCTGTTTTATGAGTGGCAAATGGGATAGATTATGAAATCTCATTTAAGTTATATAATTCCACTTGATTTGGCAGAACCAGAATTTTGCCTGCAGAGGTAAAAGTTTTGGAAGCCACATGCCATATGATGACAGAAAAGAAAGCTAAAATCAGAGGCCCTGAACTTTCAGCTGTTAAATGAATCATAATTCCATCTACAGAATGCTGATATATATGTAAATTACTGGTTCATTATGAGCTAAATAGAACCCATCTATGCCTCTAGGGAACCAAAGAATCTATAAATGTCATCATTGTTTATCCAGATCGTGCTGATGCTAGGTTCAGAAGAGAAGCCAAAATTTTAATATCTTAATTTGAAAAGATGAGAGAAGCCATCTTTTAAGTTAGAATGTATTCTTTGCAATTAAACAGGTATCTGACTGTTGTAAAGCATACTGAAACTGAGCATGCAAGGTTAATGACTTGTGAACCATTGTGACAATTTGAAGCTTAAAGAGAACATTTTATAAAAATCGTTAGGAAAACAGTAACATGGGTACTAGTGGTAGAAGAGTCATGGGAACTGTGCTAGTGGGAACAGATTTCAAAGCTTCCTTATTTTTTTTTATTAGTTCTCTTTAATTTTTTGAAACCACAGAGTGATTAATTTTCCATATAATATTTCAGCTACTTTATATTTAAGTATCTCTGCCCGTATGCAGCTACATCTGTGAAAAAGAAATAGCAGGTGTTTCATTTTTACGGTTACTTCTGTTTGTTCTTGACAAGTCCATTTGTTATTCTAAAAGAAAATGAGTAATCTCCAAGTCCATTTGATTCAGATGGAGTGCTGTCTGTTTATTATCATTAGTATTCCCATTGCAATATTCTGAGTGTTATACAACTAGATGCATTTAGCTAAAAAGCAAAAAAAAAATGTTCTGTGTGTCATTTTACTTGATCCATAAAAGAACAAACCTGTTACACCAATATTGCTCCACTTTATTATCTTTCGTAGAAACAAATTTAAATCAAATGTTGCTCAAACTTTTTACATGCTAACACCTGTAAGCTACATCCTGTAGCTAATAAAACTTTGTAGATGCAGGCAATACACTCTTTTTCTTTGAGGTTATTGTCATGTAATGAAAAGAGAAAGGGAAAATTTCTCCCTAAGTGCCAATGTGAACTTGAATCTTCCACAGACTGACATGTGTGATTTTGTTAGAGTTGATGGTGTAGTTGGGAATGGCTATTGCAGATAACAGGAGAGAACACTAGAAATAAAGTAAGCAACAGATCATCTCTAAAGCACCTTCTCTGTTCTGACAAGGAAACAAGAGTTGCTTTTGATCGGTACATAAATGAAAGACCTTGCAAGAAAAAACAAGATGTTATAGGAAGAGAATATCTTGCTTCAGAAAGTGATCAATGTCTCCATGGAACAATGAATCATGACTCAGCATTTTTAGTGACCCAATGTCATTTATTCAATGTTGAGAAGCATAGGATGAGAAATAAATGTTTGGGGAATATGTAAAGAGAAAATATCTAACCAGCTAACAACATTTAGATATAAAAGGTTCTTATATGCCATTAAATACAATTTTAGATAATTACCAAGAGATAGATTAAATAAAATGCTTGCAGGGACTCATGTTCACCTATAGAGATATCTACCTCATCCACAAATTATTAGATATTAAAATTCTTCCTGCAGTGCCAAAAGGAGATAGAATTATTTTCTTTCTGTTACACAGTGGCCTTGTGAATTCTATTGACCCAGAGGTGATTATTTGCAGAGGTGGGCAAAGTTAATTTTATATTCAATACTGATTTTAGACATCCCACTGAACATCTTGCTTGAAATAGAAAGTGACTGTTTAAATTATAAAGCCAAGCACAGAAGTTTTAGGGCTAAATTTTTAAACAAGAAGGACTTGTTTTCAGACCAAAGAAGAATGTCAGTCTCAGCAAAGGCAGGTAACAACTGGATGTCTCTATTAATTCCTTTTATGAAAGGAGGAACTAATGAATGTCTACAGTGTTTTGGACAAAGCTTGAACAACTTCAACATTCAGCTCCACTAAACTCCAGCCAAAGGTTTGGCTTTATTGAGGATGACAAGAAAACAACAGATCATAAAATGAAGTGTCTCTTCCGTACATGAAAAGGTGTGAAAGGGTGCCTGGCTGAGCAGGTAGACTATCAGCCAGAGTCAGCCCAAGAGTGCCAGACACTGCTGATACAAAGTGCACAGATGCTTTCATCCTCTGCCATTTGGAGCTACTTAAGGTCCTGGTTTTGGAGGGAGCATTGGTGAGAGTTTCTCTGTGTCTCTGTGGAGGTTGGTTGATATAGCTGTCAGCACTGAGATCTAGCTGGCTCAGAGCCTTTGAAATGGAAACATTTGCATCATCAGGTCTTGAACATGCAACTGCCAATAAAGAAAATTTGTCATTCGTTTGGACCATATTAAGAGAAAATTCATGTAATACTTTTGAAGCCAAAGTTTTAATTCTTCATTTTGGTGCTATTTCCTGTGATATCCCTTTATATCAATCAGGGTTAAAAATAGCATGTGAAATTATATTTCAAAATAGCTCATGCTCCAATTTTATTAAAGTCCTTTGCTCTATAAATAGTCTTTTAAAACTTAAATATTTCTTAAAGTCTTCAAACCAAGGAAATAAAAAGACTTCAGAGAAAGAATTGTCTTTTCTTTCTTATCAAGCAGTGGTGAAGTAAAGTCTGTCCTTATCATTTTGGTAAGATGTTGCCTAAGCATTGCCAGACAATTATTAATTTTCCAGTAAATTTCCATATTTTAAAAATCAAATAGCTTGTTACTTCAGAAAACAGTTAAGGATTGTCCATAAACATTCTGCATTTTACCTGCAACATCTCACTGTTCACAATACCAAGTAAAGGGAAGGCTGGAGAGAAAATATTGGTTAGCTGAGTCTTTTTCTTAAAATATCTTCTCTTCTTCCCTTAGGAAAAAGTAAAGTCTAATTATCCAAGCAGTGGGTGAGATAACAAAATATCCAGCAAATTTTCATATAGAAACTTTCAAGTAGGTAGACAATAATTTAAAAGTAATCTCTTTTTTTTTTGGTAAATTATTATACAAGTTACATATTCAAACAGCAGCAAGATGTTTACCTTCAAAATGTATAAATTGGTTAGAAGTAATAAATATCGTCGGTGAAACATTTCTCTATGATGTCCTTAAATTTTAAAGCACTGTTTACACAAGAAATCAACTTTGCTAAATGTTTGCCTATTGATCTTTGTTCAGGTCTAAAATGAAGGCTTTCCTCTTTGCAATAGGGTGGAAAGATCTTCTTTGATGGCATGTTTTACAGGTCTGACAAGACATAGCACTATTTAATTGTAAGGGAGCAATCTGATGTTCCTTCATACCAAATCTTAGTCACTCCCTTTCCCTTCTCTTTTTTTTAATAGAGATCATCTCTTTACCAGACAAAGGTCATATAAAGAAGAGAACGCGTTACTGCTTTAGTTTGCTTCTTTACACAGGAATTCTGTGGCACTTCATTATTTTGTGAAGTGAAAGATTGCAATATTGAAACACAAAATAGTATTCCTAGGCACTGTCCTTGTATCCCTTTTGTACTGAACCAAGTAGGTCTCACTGTGAGGAAGAGTGGCCTTGAGAGAGACTGGGGCCTGTGGGTGGGACAGGCCCCTGTGATTCAAATTCACAATAACTGTAGGTAGTGAGCAGCCTGACAAAGCCTCTCACTCCAAACTTTCTTTTCAAATGCTTGTTGTTTTACCTGTTGATATATCAAAATTCCAGTTTTATATTCCAAATCCAAGGCCTCATTAATCACTAACCAGAAATGTTGTACAGGAAACAGAATCATTAACATCCACTGCACACCTGACTTCTTTTCTGTGCTCCACTTCACCAGCCTGTTCCTCACCAGTGCTGGCCTCCGGAAAGCTTCATGCTGACTTGCTGTCTTTCTTCTTCTTGCTTTTGTGATCTGCTGTTCCGAACTTGTCAGTCACTCCTTCAGCAGCTGCCCAGATCAATGTGAATGGAGACTGGAGAGAAGTTTTCAATAATGGTAAGTCAGGCAAAATAGGAAGCTGCAAAAACAAGCCAGAAGAGGGACTCTTTTAAGTCTTAAAGTTTTGATCAGCTCTGACTTTCAACATGGAAAGTAGAGGTGGGAGCAATGTAAGATTTGTTATACTGCCCAACACAAATGTTCCATTAAAATGCCTGCACAGACCATTAGAGGTTCAATACAAGCCAAATAATGTCACAAAGAATCCTTTAGTTGACCTTCAGTGGTGCTTAGATTATTGCTTTATCAAAGAAAATGTTTTGTTGCTTGGTTTGCAGAGACTCACATAAAAAATTGTAGTCTGAAAAGCGTCTGAAGATGGCAAAGAAATACATTTTACAGCCCTTCTTATTCTGAAGAGTATTCACTGGTGATAGCAACTTCTGTTCACTTAAGTTTAATGATGCTGGTAAGTATAAGTTGATTTTGAAGTGCCACTACATGTCATTCAGCTGCACACAAAGCGTGGAGAGGAGTGGGAAGCAGGGACATTTTATTTATCCTACTATATAGTATTGAAGCAATAATGACAGAACTAGAAACTTTCCTTTTTAGTATAGAAGGTTGTCAGAGATAGAAACCAAATGGTTTAGCAAAATTCATATTTTATGTGATCATCTCGTCTTAAATTTTTACTTGGATTTACTGCATGCAGAAGGAATGAGTAACCAGAAACAGACAACACCCTTTGAGGCATTTTGTTAATTTAGCATTCAAAAATAGACCTCAGTCTGTCTTGCAATTATTTTGGGATAGAGTTCATTTCAGTAAAACTTTTCTCAGATTGTCCTGAGCTGTTTCTAAATGGCCACACAGCACTCTGCAAAAGAAACCACTCCTACGGAATAAGAACTGCAGAAAACATATGAAAATGGCACAATTTAACATTTTCTATCAATGTTTCTCACCCACTGCTTGGATAATTAGACTTTACTTTTTCCTAAGGGAAGAAGAGAAGATATTTTAAGAAAAAGACTCAGCTAACCAATATTTTCTCTCCAGCCTTCCCTTTACTGAGGATTAAAAAGATTGCAAAGGTTTGCAGTTTTTCTCTCCAAAAATGGATGACAGATTCTTTCCTGTTATGAGAACTTTATGCTCTTGTTGGGTAAGGGTGCCATTGGCAAACAGATAGTAAATCTGACATAAATCCATCTTTTTCTGTAGTACAATCACTCCATTGAAATTGCTTGATCATAAATATCTAGGTGTATGAAAGATCAGGTTTAGAAGAACCAAAAAAATGCCACTAATGAGGATCCCTGACAGATGACTGTAGTTATGACTTTGCTAGGATAACCAGAAAGTTACTCAACTTAGAGAAAACAGTAATTAGGTCCCTGTAGAAACCTGTGCAACCAAGTTATTGGCAAAGCTGCAAGAAATAAGAGTTCAAAAATTCATTTAGTCTTCAGCAGGATGCTTTGCTTCACAACAGGTTTTTCCACAAAGTACACCACCTCCAAAGCTTAATAAGACTGCAAAGTACAGAAGGCTTGTAAACTATGGCAAAACTGGGCATAAGGAAAGGCAATGCTACCAACACTCGCACGGTACTGTGTAGTTTGAGGGCTCATTGCTGATTCTGGGCCTGATTACTCACCACATTACTGCAGGTTTATCTTTGAAATCATGTTGGTGGAAAACTGAAGCAATGCAGTGGAGAATCAGGTTGGTGGTGTTTATACAGACCAGAAAGAGAGAAGGACACTGCAGGACTGATCAGAAACAAAGCAGATATCCAACAGTTCTAGAGCTGGAGTCCCAACTATTTGGCTGTGCTACATCTTGTCAATGTCTTTTGGTCATGTCAAAAGCTTAGATGAATTTTGCTTCTTCCAACTCTCTTGTTTTCCC
Source organism: Oriolus oriolus (assembly GCA_013400235.1). Classification (NCBI taxonomy): domain Eukaryota; kingdom Metazoa; phylum Chordata; class Aves; order Passeriformes; family Corvidae; genus Oriolus; species Oriolus oriolus. Next base: position 500,040 of record VXBT01009887.1, on the reverse strand, counting down.
ATTGCATTTAACACAAGCACAGTGATTTTCCATTTTGCAGACAAACAAGAGCGAGCACATTGATCTGTTTATTCCCTGACTAGTGGGTGACATTCAATACAACATTTGACTGACATCACTGGCCAGTCCTTAAACAACTGTGCCACAGTTTTCAGCAAGAAAATCATCATCAATAACTATTCTCTTTAAAGCACTAGATGCCATTTTGTATGTTCTCAGAGTGTTTCCATATTTCCTTAACCATGAGAAAAGTATCCACTGTAAAAAGGCTTAAGCCCTGCACAAGTCAGTGGAAGTGGTAACTTCTTTTGACCTCTTGACTGCTACTGGAATTTCAGACTGCTGGTGAGGGAAAGGATCTCAGATAGTTTACGAATGGCAGGGCTCTGTCCACCCCAAGAGAGTTTGATTTCCACAGGTTGAAATTCTGGCTCATAGGGTTTTGATATGATATCTAAATCTATTCTTCCTCTGTCATCTTTTTCCAGCTGCTCACAAGTCTTTCCCCAGAATAATTAGTAAAAATGTTGATGTTTTCTCTGTTTAAATGCCTACACTACAGTGAGCATGTGGCCAGTAATGGGTTTAGTCTGGTTTGCAAACTGGAGTTCTTACTTTACATTAATTCTGGATTGAAGGAAAAACAGCCAGCTTAAGACGGTTACGATGGTTTCAATTTCACCTACTCAGAGTCACTTCCCTGAAGACCCAAATTTTAACTTCTGTGATTTGTGTGAAGTCTGTGGAGTAACTTCTATCGTAATCAAATGCCATTGTTTTCCTCCTAAAGGACAACATGGCAATCAGCATAAAGTGCAAATACAATTTCCTTCCTGTGTTTTTCGTCTTTAAATACAAATGTCATGCAAATACCTGGTTGTAACAGAAACAAAAGGGTGAGACAAACACAGCTAAGATATAGCCCAGCATTACCTCTGTAAATGTCACATTATTTCCCCAGTTAATCTTAAGTACAAAGCCATCTTTTGAGTGCTCTATAGAGTAGTATTTTTTGCAAGTCACATCTCTACAGACACTGGAATCTGTGTGCTAGGAGTCATTGAGTACACATATATAAACCAGTGTCAGGATATCTTGTAAGGGAAGCATTTTACAGTTCTGTGAGAAAGTCAGTGTTGTTTTGGTTTTATTTTTGAAGTATTGAATTAACAAGAGCAGAAACACCAGAATATGTTTTTAAAAGGGATTTCAATTACATCAAGGCAGGAAAGGGGTATATTTCTCCAGAAAATTTTTTAAAAAAATCAAACAATTCTTTTTTTTCATTAAAACTAACTATTCTTGCAAGAAGTATTCTCTTGCATAACTGAAGTCTGGACATTTCACTCTGGCATTTGAGATTCTGAGGAAGCTGTGTTTTGTCCAGTATTCTCTCAGAATATGTCCTGGTTCTCATTTCTGGTAAACTGCAAGATGAGGACTTTGCAATTCTATAGTTTTGTTTTGCTGAATGTTAAAGTGGACAAAAGAATAGAGCACAAATCAGGGTATGTACAGGCTACACTACGGATGAATAGCATCCTTATCATGCATGTCTCAGATAGTTTATGTAAGTCCACCCATACTGATGGTTTTATATAATACAGTCATGACCAAAACTTCTGAGATTAAAGATCTTGTTGTGAAAACAAAAAATTTAGCAGTTGAAGAAGATATAACCATCAGTTGTCTGAGGTGATTCTGAAGCTGTCAATAGATGAATAAAAACCTATTTTATATTTATTTTGTTGTAGAAAGTTGTATTTACAATGTGCTAATGAGGACTAGAAATTCAGTTCAAACTAAAACTGGGCTAAGTAATAGAAGTCATTTGACTCCAGAAGCTGGAGTAAAAATAACTGCTCAAGCTTCTGCTACAAATCTGATGATATCTGGCAACAACAAATGCAGTGACACAAGGAATATGGCAAATTGGAAGCAAGTGGAAGGTCTGGTGTTACAAAGATACTTGCATGATAAGAACTGGTCAGAGCTACTTGTAAGATAAATGTAACACAAATGAGAGGAGTGGGGTTTAGAGGGAAATCCCTTGAGTTTTTCTTTCTATCTCCAAATGTATTCAGATATTTCCCTGCATTTTGTTATCATATGTAGAAAGAGGAATAGAAGTGGTTTTTATATTCTTTGCTAGAGATCATCAGAAGATTTTTATGAAGATATTCTGATGTTCTTGAAAGTACTTTTGGTATAGCTTTAGAATTTCAAGGAAAAAGCATACATATGCACATTCAAACACATATAAAATGCATTTAATTTTTTTGTTTCTTTTGCTGATGTAAGCTGGGAAAAATACTTGCTTCTGTGTTTCAAGTTTGGATAGCCAATAAAATGCCCAACCAGGATTTTATGAAGCTTTCAAAAAAAAAAAAAAAAGAAAGACATCACCTTAGGGTAAAAAACAAGTGTGAGAAACCTCAGCCTAGGGGGCCATTATTTTACAGTTTTACGTCCTTGAAAGCAGCATCGTGTTTCATGAACCATAACAGTAGTGATATTGCCACAGTGTGTTATGACTGCCAGCAGGAGGAAGGCAGTGTTTGTCTGTAATGAAGATGATTTTATCATGAAGTTGGAGAGTAATTCCTGGATAGCTAAGAGTGAAAACTAATTTGATTGGCTCGGTACAGAACTGGATTTATTTTAAAACAAAAATCAGGATTTAAAAAAAAAAAAGAATAAAGATAAAACAGGCAGAAATTTTAATGTGCAATACATATAATTTACCATTCTGATCTTCTTGTCCACTTTTCATTTGTCCTGTAATACAGATAAAACTCATTTGCTTATTTCCATGCCTCATTAATTGGAATTTAAGCATATATTTTTGATAGGGAAAATGCACCATCTCATTATAAATTTCAAGAGGATACGAACCCAAGTGAACACTGGAACAACAAAATTCTAATAGACCTTGAGTTCAAGGAAACTAAATCAATCACCTTATAAAGTCACTGAGGCTGCTATCAAATTTAGTTGGTTGAGTTGATTGTACTATATTCCATTAACAACCTAAGCACCACACATAAATGAGTTAATTTATCCACACCTACATCATTGTTATTTTCCTTGGAGCAATAGCAAAGGGATACAAGAGGATCAGGCTGGCTCAGCATAGGAAGTGCAACTGTATGGACACCAGCTAAATCTTCAGTAGAGCCAGTTCTCTGAACAGAAACATTTTGTGATACACACAGGAAATCGCATCACATTTTTTCACTCTCTTATATAGGGAATACAGTCTTTTTGCAGGACTAAGATTCAATGAACTAAGAATGTCCACATTAACTATATTTTTAAATTCATGACTAGTAGCATATCTATACAGGAATCTTGGTATAAGTATCATATCAAAGATTTAAGGTAAATGGATTCAGATGTGAGGCATTTTTTATTGTGGTTAATATTCAGTCTTTACAACTCACAAGTTTTTCTTTTAAAAAAAATTGTTTCATCTTCAATTTAACCTAGAGCTCATGAGCAAATATCTAAAGCACTTCAGTTAACTGAAAAGATTGAAAACACTTTGTATTAAAAATGAAATATAAAGTAAGAAGTATTTGTAACTAAAATGGCACATAACATATTGATTCTCTACACAGAACTGAAGAAAAAATTGGATTGTCTTTATGCACCTGTTTTTCTTTTCTTCTTGTCAGCCACTCTCCAAAGTAGTCTTCAGGATCCACAAATATAACTGATAGATCCACTGATCACACAAATGTTGATTATAATGCCCTTCTGCCCAAGGAACATGCAATATGGTATCACCAGCAATGCTTGGATTTCAAACTTGGTAAAAACACTTTTACTTTGAGTTTCTGGCCTGAATATATAGACAGATTTCTTGGGTAAAGTTATGGAATCTCATAAGAATTTAACTTTCTAAATTACTTTAGATTTTAAGCTACATGTTTATATGGTTACTGATTCTTTTAACAGCACAAGAACCAAATGATTTTTGGCCCCAGATGATCATGAAAACTCCTTCACTGTAACAATAAATTCTCTGTAGATTCTTAAAAGCTACACTGTTAGTTTTAAATGGAGATTTTTTTTAGCAGCTGAACATGCTTTAATTTTTTTAATGTGATAGATACTTTAATTTCCTCTCCCTTTTTAATTTAAATTTAATTAAAATCTGGCCTCACTGACTTTTACTTTCAGGTCCTGAGTTGTCTCTGTGTTTACCCTCCAAGTGTTTCCAGTACTTTGAGCACATTACGAATATTAAGCAGTTAATCAAGTGTAAAAAACATTAATTTGCTCTCTAGCGTCTTTCATCAATCTTTTTTTTTTTTTAATCAGAGGACTATCCAACAACTAAGCCCACGGATTCCACAGCAAGCATTTCATCAGCAGGAACTGATATTTCGCTGTAACCAGGATTGTGAAATAAATCTGCTGACATGAGTGAATGGTCTTCTGCACAGGAATCATCCCAGCCCCAGTGTAATCACTAAGATTCTCTCATATAGGTTTTTAATAAATCTAAATAACCCCAGTCAAACTATATGTGTGTGTGTGTGTGTTTGTGCTTAGAACAAGCTGTTTCCTTGAAGTCATATTAAATTCTCTGCCCTATTCCTAAAAGCCCAATGTAATTGAGCATGCCACAAGCTCTACCACTCTCTGGGTAATTTTCTCTGGTTTCTGAAGCCTGTGTCAGAACTGGCATCTGTTCTGTTTCTGCCAGTGAACCAAGGATCACCCTTTTGTGGGCTAAGTTACTAGAATTTGGTCAACTAAATGGCAACTAAAGGTGAAATCCATCTTACATGGTGGATCTGGTCTAATATTCTAGCACAAACTACAAAGGTACTGATAGAGGCAGAGACTTTTCAGAGAATGAAATAGGTTGATTGCTTTATTTTTATTGGAGACATTGCTGCTACTGGCCCAAAACATACAGCTGTTTCTGGTCCAGAAACAGCACAGCTCTAAGTCTGGAATATCCATTACTCCTGGAACTGCTTTACATCAGTGCAGGTGTACTAACCCCTGGGATGAGGCTTTGCCCTCAGGTACCAGCAATAATAACCAGCTCTAGCTAATGGTAGTTTATGGATCTTTGCACTGGAATTCCTCGTGAATTCTACTGTGACCCTTCATTTGTGCAGAAACTCTGTTTTATGAGCTGCAGTGGAGTTATGCTTTTTGAAATCACTAATCAAGGCATATATAATTTTGTGCAAAAGTTGTAAAACTAATGCAACAATTGTTTAGATTATTAATAAGAAGCCTCAATCATTCTGCAGTGATTCCTGTCCATACAATTAAAAACACCCAATAATTTTCTTCTAAATTTCACCATATCCTACTCAAATACATGTGTTTTAAGCCCTCTTTTTATCAAAAATCTTCAGTCTGGGGCAAAGTGGAAATGCATTTGACACACAGACTATACAAGTTTCTAGGGAACCATGAACAGGTCCTGAATTAACCCAAGTATAGGTTCCAGTCACTGGAACTAAAAATAAGTTCATCAAACTATTTGTATTGAAGTCCTTTGTCCCTTTGTGAACAACCATACAAGCTTCTTGCAGTTCAGTGATAAACAAAAAATTCTTCTGGAACTCTTTGGAAATAGTTTCTGTTCCTTTTACTAAATGTAAATAGCTTTTGTCTTTTCTGGGAAAACTTATACAACTGACTGAATTTGTATTTTTCCGATGAAAGTATGCAAAAATACTTATCTTTTTGGTTAATTATTTTTCTCCTCTATCATGGAAACCTGGGACAAAATCCAGGTGGAAAATTCCCACAGGGAAGCTTATGTTTATTAGTAGGTTTCAGGATAGAATTTATTGAGAAATTCAGTCTATGTCAAGATAAATACTTAGAAGTAGCACCCCACTATTAAATTCTGATGTGCAGGTTGTTTTGTAAAGATTCATTGGATAGCTATTCCCAGGTGAATTCAGAGTGACTGCTCTGATAATATGGCTAATTCCTTTTTCTTTGTGTAGTTAAAAACAGCATCTCCTATGCGCAGACACTACCATATAGCTTTAAATTTTGCTTTTGAAAGTAGAAAATATTAGCCTTGATCCCCACAGAATGTTATGATGCAGTAAATGAGCCTTGCAGTGCACAAAGTGATTTTGAAAGTCTATGGATCTTACTGCTTCAAGGTGAAGTAATCCTACTGCAGCCCCATCTCAAGGACAAGGGAGCAACACGAGAACCAGCTGATGAATGACACAACTGCCCAGTTTGCTGGTCTAAGGTACACTGGCTGGCCTTAAGGCACTGGGCTGCAAACTGCAGGAGAGCAGCTTACCTGAGTGCAGATGCAGTAGGCTGAACTGCTGAGTGGAGAAATTTCAACAGATCTGCCAATTTAAATTGTCCTTCGTGAATCAGAACCTGAGCAGGGTGTGTGTGGAGGAAAACGCTAATACACTGTAAAGCCCTGCCTGCACCCACTGCATTATGGCACCTCTATGCAGAAAGCCCTTAGGGGTAAGGAAAGAAAACAAAAACAAAGAAATTTTAAAAAAATTAATTTTTTCCAGACTTCCCTGTTTGTGCTCACAGAATAAAGCAAGCTGGAAGGGAGCTCTGTAGCTTGTCTGGCCCAATGCCCTGTTCAAAGCAAAGCTAAAAAAAATTAGGATTGAATATATGGGTTTTTCAGAATTTTCTAAGAATGGAAATTTCACACTTCTCTGGACCTTTGTTCCATGCTTGACCATCCTCTTAGCAATTTGTTTTTCCTGTTAATTAATCAGGATTTACCTTCCTTTGCCTCTTGCACATTTGTTTTACCCCTCCAAAGGTCTGGCTCTGTCTTCTCTGTTACTGCCTTCTGATAGAGAAAAACTGAAAGTAGATTCCCCCCACTCTCCTCCCTATAAAGCATCCCTTAGACCATCTCAGTGCCATTATGATCACACTCCACCTGAAATCATGTGCTTTAAAGCTAGTGAGATCTGACACATGAAATGTTTCTAAGTGGCTGAGATTGTGCAGAGTTCCAAAAGAAGTGCTTTGTCAAGGTGCGCAGTTGAAAGTAGAAACAGGGTTTAAATTTGCAAAGTTCGTAATTTATGCCGTCTGTCTAATACTGCTCACTGGAATACTCTAGTTCAGTGTCATCTTCTTAACTGAAAAATTACACTATTCTAGGAAACATTCTCACTGCAGTATCTGAAGCCCAGAGGAAACATTGAAAACAGATGTATTATTTGTATTTATGAATAGAAAAATTCTGGAAAGTTACATCAAGTCTCACACACACACACACAAAATAACAAGTCTGGCAGAGAAAATTGGGATTTTAGCAGTATATCTTACTGTCTGATGTTCTACTAAATTTGGGGATTAGATAAATATCCTCTTTGCACTCACTTCTGTTCTCCAGCAACACAGTAGAAAACAATGCCTTGAACATGAGCTATTAAAAAGAACAGTTTACATTCTGTGGCTTTTAAGCAGAGTGTTGCTGTATTAAAAAAAATCATAAGGTCCTTTACCATCAAACAGAACAGATGAGTTCTCCCTGGGATGAGTTATCCCTATAGGGATACCCAGTCTGAATAAAAGCCTCTAATGGAGGCTAACATTGCCTTGAATTACTGTGAAAGTAACACTTGTCTGCTGTACTCTTTCAAGTGTTGATACTGATGAAAATACTTGTGAAGCTGCCAAGCTAATTTCATGACAGATAAGTCAGGAATGGTACACAAGAACCTGATTTTGGGCATAAATATAATGTCTAGCAACTCATTTGGGAAAAAAAACAAACCCAGTATTGAAAAGAAGTAATCAAAAGATCCTCCAACAATGCCAGCAGTGAAGATATCAGTGCCAGGTATTTATCACTAGGATTATAACAAGTTTACTAATCTTAGTAAATTGGAACAAGAGATACATTAATTCTGTTCATTAGGTACCTCCTGCTGTTATGGTTTGATTATTATTCATGGTACTTGGACACTTCACTTAGGATTGTGTTATTAAGAATTCTAAGTGCTGCACATAAGCACAATAAAAGTCCATCCTCAGCTCTGCTTTACAGCCTTACAGCAAAAAGGATTTAATTTGCAGTTTGGGAATGGGTACAGGATGAGGTTATGCAACTTGTGCCTTCACTAAGAACTGAATAAAGACACTATTCATCAGCACAGATCTGTACCTTAATGCCCTCATACCTTATCTTCCCTGTGGGCTTCTCCAACTGCAGTTATAAAAGAGATATTTCCTTTTGCTTTGGCTTGTTTATAAACATCCAGCTAACTCATGACAACAGCAGCAGCTATCACACACTGGAATGTCAACAAACACTGACAGATTTGCACTGCTGTCTGTACCAAGGGATTCCAAATCACTCCAGGAATTCCCACTTCTCAAAGCAGGTCTAGATTACTCTGGGGTAGCTCAAGTGTTACAGTGTAATTCCATTTTTGGCAGCAAAGATCCAGCTGGAAACCTCAGCATTTACAATTGGGCACAGCAGTGCCATTTTCTTCTGTAGCAAGTGTCCAGTACTTCTCTTGGGTTTTATATTCCTGCAAGAATGCTACAAAATATTTAGTATCCACAAAAGACCAGGTTTAAATGCCCCAGCTAAAATGCTGTTTCTCAGAGAACATGTAACAGGATTATATGAAAAATGTCCAGGGCAGACCAGCACCTCAGAGGTTTGCATCAGCCAGATCTGGATCTATATAGCATGAACTCTCAGAACACACTGTAGATCAAACTTGAATAAAATACTGAAGTTGAGAAACTCATAACTGGATTAACTGCATTAATACATTCCTCCTCATCATCACCATAAATATGAAACTTATCTGATTTTGGATTAAACAGGCTTCAGTGCGAACTCTGAAAGTGTTTGTGAATTATTTCTTTCTCACAGTTCTTACTGCTAGAAAAGTGATTCTCTCAGAGGGCAGAAATTAAAATCAAACAAACAAACCAACAAAAACAAAACCAAGACTACTCAAGACTGTGAATAAAATTGCTTTATGAGCCTGCTAAAGGGATATTCAAGGATTTGTTAACTAGGCTAGAACTGTGGAGGAGTGCTGGCCAGTTATCCTACTGCGCACTGAGATTTTCTTTATGCTTTTTGCACAGAAGGCCTGAGCTATGACAACAGCGTCTTTGTGAGTCTGTCCTGCCCTTGGAACCAGCCCACAGACAGGACTGTCTCTGCTTTAGCAGTGTAAATCCAACGCAGATTAATGCAAGAGATGAATCACACAGAGAATTTTGAGTTTGTGAAAATTAATTCCTCCGCTTAGAGTCTTTCTTGGATCATTTTTGTTTGTTTTTATTTTTATTTATTTATTTTATTAATAAATAGATACCTAGTCTCTACAGTTCCTGAATGCTTTAATCTGAGCTGGTAAGAACCTCTCTCATGAGATTCAAACATGAGTCCAGAAGTGTAGTTACCCTAACTATGAATCACCTCCCTGGAGCATCAAACACCGCTGGCCAGCACAACACCAAAACCTGTTTTTATTTTTACAAGACCATCAGACATAAGGAGGCAAAAAAGGTTGTGCTTCTCTCCTCTCTCACTAAAAATAAAACCGTTTGCACAGAAAAGAAACGGGAGGATGAAAAAGACTATTTAATGAGCATAAGCCTGATAAACATTTCTGCTGGGAAGAGCGCACTGATGTCTGAGAGGTAGTGCTCATGTGGAAGAAGTCAAAAAGCATGTTCTAATTCCATGTAAGGAATTCCCCTTTATGTAGGAGGGGAAAAAATCTTCTTCATCTGAGATTAAATTTTGCAGATACTACTAGTATAGATAAAAATTTATAGTTTCACAGCTGTAAATGGTTTAGATTTAATTAGAGGAACTTGTTTCCATTTACATGGCAACTTTTGCAATGAGGTATGCTCTGACAATTTGCATTAGTGTGCTTTATATAATTTTTACTGAGCTTCTTGCTGTGAGCTGCTAACTCACAGTATCATATTTTAGAATAAAAATGAGAAAAGCAGTCTTCAATTCTTTCTTGCTTGCATTGAGAATTTGTCTGTTATTGATTTATTTTAAGAAGGATGTCCATAGACAAGATATTTCCATGAGCAAATCTATTGATTAGGTTTCAGTATGCTTGCAATAGAAAGTTTGGTATTAATGAAGTTCATGAAAAATTAAGTCAGAGAGTCTTTCTAAGGGGTTCATTAACACCTTCACATGATAGAAAGATCTCATTTTGACACACTGGTGTTTTTCACTTTCTGGTACATAAAAGGTGAGGATTTAAGATTTGCTTGAGGACATATGAGTTTATTTACCTTCAAGGGTGTCATGGTTTAACTCTAGCTTGCAATTCAGCCCCACACAGCAGCTCACACCTCCTCAGTGGGATGGGGGAGAGAATTAGAAGAGCAAGTCTGAGAAAACTCATGGGGTGAGATAAGAACATTTCAATAATTGAAATAAAACAAAATTAAATAATAAAATAAATATAATAAAACTAATAGGCAATTTTAATGAAAAGGAAAATATCAAAACAAGAGAGAAATAAGCCTCATGATTAACAAGTGGCATGAATGAAAACCAATTTTTCACCATGAACTGACTGATGCCTGAGCAGTGGCCCTTGGCCAGCTTTCCCCCTAGTGTGTATACTGAGGTATACATATGTATACATAATGACATATGGTGCCTAAATTTTAAAGCTCTAGCAAGAATTTGCTTTATCCCTGTTAAATTTTTCCTGCTTATTCTCAACATTGCTAGATGCTAATATTTCTGGGACACTTCTAGATTCGCTAATAATTTCTCTGCTTTTTAAGTTAAAAAGGGTACTCTCTTCCTTAAGATAAAAATGTATTCTCCCTCTCTTTTTATTTGTTCTCTATTGTGTTTTGTTTGTGATTTCTTCCTTCAAATTGAATAATGATAGCCTCTTGTCTTCTACACAGACTTCAGAATCACAATTTCTTGGCCGTCAAGGCTTCTATCATGTCTCCCATTTTCATTCACTTTCTTCTTCCTGAATCTTCCCAATTCTCTTTCAGAAATCAAGCATTTTAAAACATTAACTCTGTATTTAAATATAATACAAGTTTGTACTGCCCTATTTTTCACTAAATTTAATGTAATCTCATCAACAGCACTCTCAAAGTAATCATTAACTTCCAATGCGGTGATCAAATCATCTTCATCAAAATGGATTTGCTGTTTGATTCTTTGTTTTATTAAGTTAAAATTATCTATAGTTTATAGATACTAATGACATTTTATTGTTGGTTGCATAAAGCTTACACACTGAATTTTGTATTCATAATGTTTTTCCCTATTCCTGTACTGCTATCATTTAGGAGATTAAAAAGGAATCCTTTCACTGAATTTGGTGTCCCATGACAAATGTCTTCACAGTCACTGCAGACACTATGTGTACCCAAATATATTTGTTTAGCCACAGTTACTAGCTGACAGTAACATGTTAACATGGCCAAGAAAAGGGTGAGCACCAAGAAAGCAGAGAGAGACAAGACACTGCACCAGGCAATGCCTCATGGAAAATTCTAGTTTGAAATTATGTTCATGTCAGGATCACCTTCCTAACAACAGGCATTTTTCGGCTACCTGGGGAAAATTGTTTTACTCTTTACTCCCAGACTCACTCATTTTATCAGGATTTCTGCTAATGCTAACGTTCTGTGAATGTTTTCACAGAATCACAAAACCACAGAATCACAGAATATGCTGAGTAGGAAGGGGGCCACAAGGATCATCAAGTCCAACTCCTGGCCCTGAATAGCACCATCTCTGGGTCATCTCATGTGCCAAAGAGCATTGCCCAAACACTTCTTGAGCTCTGTCAGGCTGGTGCTGTGATCACTTCTGTAGGGAGCCTGTTCCAGTGCCCAACCACAAAAGGGTGAAGACCCTTTTTCTAATATCAACATAAACCTCCCCTGACACAACTTCAGGCCATTCCCTTAGGTTCTGTCTCTGGTCACCACAGAGAAGGGATCAGTGTCTGCCCCTCCTCTTCCCCTCAGGAGGAAGTTGTGACTGCAGTGAGGTCTCCCCTCAGTCTCCTCCTGTCCGGGCTGAACAGACCAAGAGACCTCAGCCACTCCTCATACAGCTGCCTGTCCTGGCCCTTCACCATCTTCATAACTGAGAGGAATACCGAGTATTTTACCATTTAAATTCTAAATCTGAGGTAATGTAACTAAATCCAGGGTCCTGAGTCCTCTGTTCAATTGCTACCCTAGCTGTCATTTTGGCTTCAGCTTTGAGTGAGTGATGTTGTAGGCAAGAAAATCTGGGGGCTGAGGTGGAAGAAGAAGAACGGGGAAGTTCTGGCTTACACTCAGGCTCCATTGCAGGGATTTTGTCCTGAAATTCATTGATAGGTGGCAGAAAAACCCTTGTGTTCAACCAGAATGGCAATAGTCCCAGCGGAGCTCCTGTTTATAAGGCTGTATCGTGTCTCCTCAGCAAACCTTCCGGCTACTGTAGCCTAACACACAGTTTCCTTATTTTCTTTCCCAGTTCTATTGAAAACTTCACATACAAGACATTTTATTGTATTTAGCCAAGGGTGATATAGTTCTTGAACAGGTTTTCATCTCTGGAAAGTACATAAGAAGGATTTATGGGAGCAATGCAAATGCCTAAAATAAGCACTGTGAGTTATCCTGTCAACATTCCAATTTCCACAGTGAAAAGGTATTGGTGTCTTCTAGGTCCTAGGTCTCATCAGTCAACCCCAAGTGAATGTCTTGGATAAATATATCTAAAGTATATGTCTATTAAACATGTGAATTATTTCCTTTGTGGTGGTAGACAACAGCTCTTTCTGAGTACATGACTAGCACAGTACTGGTTTTGCAGCCATCTGAATACTGACAAAGGTGTCACAAACAAGAAGCCTCACAACATCCCATTGGTTACCATCAATTCAGAGCTGGTGTGAACTGGCCCCAGATCTTCAGGCCACTCTGAGACTCAGCAGCTGATTCCCAAACAATGCATGGCTGCACCAGCTTTACCTGCTTGGAATTGCAGACAGCTGGGTGCTAATTTTATTAAGCAGCTCTCTCTTTCTAGTGTTGTTACTCCCTTTTTCCTCTTTCTTCAGACATTTGCCTAAATCTGGGCCTTTCAGACTCCATTGATGCTTCACAAATTCTCTTTAACATTTCAGACTGCTTTTAATTCCCGAAGTACTTAAAAGTAAATTGTAATAGATTCCCTTGACTCGTACAAATCCAGCTATCTACTAGTCTGTCCACACAAACATTAGAATTTAGGTGTTGTTCACCTGTAGTAATAGGAGGTTCTGTAAAATCAAAACTAAGCTGACTTATAGGTTCCTCCACTTCTGTGGATCTTTGGATATGCTAGGAGATGGATATCAGTGGAAGGTGGAGTTTTTGTTCATGTTTTTGTTACTTTGTTACAAAGGAATATATAAATCTGTCATATAGATATTTAAACTCAGTCTCCAGAAGTTTCTCTAGAATATTGTGGTAAGAAAAAACAGACTGTGTTTAATTCTAAAGCTCTTTCTGATAACCAAGTGATGTCCTCCCAGCAGCATTCCAGTTAGAAAGAAATCATATGTCTATTAGACATAAATCCCTTTATTTCATAGAATAATTTCTGCCAGTATCCTAAAAACTTACAGAATTACCCTCATCCCTTTTATGTCAATGATCACTCCTTTTAGATCAACTTCCTAGCATTACCTCTGTAATCTTTTATTACATTTTGTTGCTGGAAGATGAAAGTTTTTTTCTTCTTCTCACCTCAGTGATTACCTGTACTGGTTTTGGCTGCAATAGTTTTTTAATAGAAGCTACTGCGGGGCTGTGGTTTGGATTTGTGCTGCAAGCAGTATTGATAATTCAGAGATGTTTTCATTAATGCTGAGCAGCACATACAGAGTCAAGAGTTTTTCTGTTCCTCACCCCAGCCCACCAGTGAAATGGCTGGGGGGTGCACAAGGAGCTGGGAGTGGACAGAGCCAGGACAGCTGACCACAGGAATATCCCATCCCCTATGGCATCATGCTCAGCATATGGTGCTGGAGGATGATGAAGGAAGGGAGGGAACATTTGGAGTGACAGTGTTTGTTTTCCCAAACCTCCATTACACGTGATGGAACCTGGCTGTCCTGGGAATGGGTGAACACCTGCGTGCCCACGGGAAGTGGTGACTGAATTCCTCGCTTAGGCTTTGTTTGCTCGGCTTTGCTTTACCTATTACGCTTTACCTCAGCTGATCAATTTACTCACTTTTACTCTTCCAGTTCTCTCCCCCATCCCATGGGCAGGAAGTGAATTAGTGGATGTGCGGGGGTCGGTTAACAGCTGGGACTAAACCATGACACCGTCTCAATCTGTTTACTCTAGTTTAAAGGTGAACTGTTGGGCCAAATTATTCACAGCATTGCATAAAAAAGTGCCATCTGAATTATAATTAAATATGGTATATCTTCTAGCAGAATTTAACCTGGAAGTCTAATAATTGCTTCAAGGAAATACAGTCTTTAGTCAATTCATTCTGTCACGCCTTCTCAGTCATCAAATTCTAGTTTTATTTTCTTGGGGGTAGGAAGGGATTGCAGATCAGTCTCCTTCTGTGCAAAGTCTGGCACAATAGGTCCTTTAGGTTCTACTGGAGTGCAAATAATCACCCCATTCTTAGGGTGTTTAAATGTCACAGAGATGTGTTCAGTCTAACCAGGTGCACAGTCAGATGAAAGGAAGATTTAATTGGAGAACTCCAGCCTCTGAATAACTGATTGGATTTTTCACCTCAATTAAAATTATTAGCAAGCTCTAATGCACTTCCCACTTTCATCAGAGGATGTTTACTGACAAACGGGTGAACCTACTGTTGCCCAGATTAACCAGAACTTCTCTTAACTGCTTAAGAATGACTAAAGATTGAATTTGCTGAACAAAGAAAAGCGGGTTTCTCTGGCAGAAATTCTGAAGGTCTGCCTAGAGCTCAGTGAGTAATAGGATTCAGTAACCCAGTGCAGTGCTTCCAGTCCAGCAAACTACATAATCCACTTCAGGTGACTCCAGCACAATGAGCAAAATAATCCACTCCAGTCTTCATGGGATTTCAGACCAACATAATCCAAATTATTATTAGAAACTATGGACAAAGACAAGAGGTTTAAGAATAATCAACATGTAAATGTGCTCTATATAGTCAGAAAGGGAATTTGTATTACAAGACATTGATAAATTAATTTTTAGCACTCAGAACATCTGTGGACTTCCATTAGCTCAAAAATAAGAAAGTAATGGCTTCATTAACCATAACATGCAAATATTTCTGTTCCAACTAACTGTGGGTGATTACCAGCCTGAGAGGACATGCTGATCATTTCCAAGTATGCTCATTACACATTTTTCTTATCATCTAGATACTCTAGATTGGATAAAAAGTGGCTATTATTTTTTTAAAAAAATAATAGACATGACAGATATCTTTCAGTTCAGTCATTCTGATTCCTTTGTTATTTTCTCTAAATTTTTATTTTAAAAGTTTTCATGCATTCTCTAGTTGTTGCCTGCTTTATTTTCTAACATTTATTTATCAAAACCACCCAAAAGACGCATAATTAAAGCTTGCAAAAGCAGTTCTTGGAAACTTCCATTTTTGACTTCCAGGCTGAGTGTGAAGGAGTTTACCTATAAAGAACAGAATACTACAGAGGTCATGTCTGGAGAAAGGAACAAAGAACCTTGATCCTTGAGCAAGATGATTTGGCCCTGCTTTAGCAGGAGATGGGCCTAGATGACCTCCTAAGGTCCTTCACTCCTAAGTTAGGCTAAAACAATGAACATGAGTGAACTCATTTCTATGAAATCAAGTGAAAAGTGTTGAATAAACTAAAGAGTTAACATTTGCAAGAAGATTTCTTCTGAAGTCACTGAAGTAAAAAATAAACTCTGAGTGTGGAAGGTCTGTGTTTTTAGTACTTCTTTTCTGTATCTCATTTTACTGTTTGCAGTGCCAGTCACTTTTTTTTAGGATGATTCTCCCATTTCTTCTAAATATTCCATTGCAACCTTCCTGAGATTTTTCCTAGTAAACATGGAGGTATACAGTACAAAGCCTTAATTATGTTCATGATGAAACTAGAATTTTTCAAAACAACATTAAAATCCTCAAAATTAAATTTCAAAATTAAACAGTTCACTGATAGAAATAATGTACTATAATATGGTAATCAAATAAAATATTTGGTCACTAGTTGGCACTTCTGAGGGGGTAAGAAAAGGTACAAGTTTTTATGTCCAAATCTGAAATTTAAAATAGAAACATTTTGTCTCAGCTAAATGGGCTCTCAAAACAACGGGAGCTCTCATGTGTCTCAGTTTTCTGCTTATTCCTAAAAACTTTGGTTATCAAAGTTTTCTGTATAAAAGAAATTAAAATGCACCAAGATACCAGGTATCCCCCTAAGGTGCAAATGATTTTCTGATCACTTTGAACTGATAAATACCACTTAAAATTTATTCTTATCCTAAAAATAAGGGGGAAAAAAGGAAAAACATCCTAATATATTATCAAACATATTAATTGTGAACACACTTGGATTCTGAATTTGTTAATGGTTTGCCGAGCTGCCACTGCGACAGGGACCATCTTAGATGTAGATGTTAGTATGATATGAATGAGTTCCTGCCTGTTCAAAGTACTAGGACTATGTACTCTGAAATTAGTTCAGATTAGCCTGTTAATTATTTTAAGATTCAGAAATTAAAAACGCCATGGAAGAGCAAAATGCTGCCATATTGCCATACAGATTATATTTTTCACTTCAAGCTATGTGGCTCTCAACCACTTTCACTGGCACCAAGAAATCTACTCAGTCACCCATGTACTTGACTGTTAGCAAATGGAGAGTGAAAACAGCCATCCAGCATCTTCGGAACAAGGGTGTTTTGTGGACAGATTGTCTGGCCACTGCAGTATGATTGCCATCCAACTCTGAAAATGTTTGCAAGGAATAATAAAACTGCCAAAGGTGTTTAAGAGCAGTCAGCTAGTTTAAAGTGCTACAGAATTCAGTTTCCTGGCAAATGCTCTAACAAGCTTTGCTACAAAATGTCAACATTTGGATTCACAGCATCCCAAGATACCTGTTAGTTGCAGCTCTGCTGAAGCTCTGAAGGTTTAACTATCTGAACAATGAAAAATTAGTTATAGCTGGAAATATAACAGCATTGAAGCCTAACTTCTCCTGAAAAATATGTGCAAAGAATAGGCAAGAATTTTTCTGAGCTGAAACAAACATACTAGCACTAAAGTGGTTTCTGTGCTTTGGTAGTGTTCTTTTCTCCCAAGACAAATATTATTTCATGAGTTATGAGATGGAAACTTTATCCAGAGAACTGGCTCATCATGTCACAGTATTCAAATAATAACACCCCAGCTTCTTCTGCTTTGGTGATAAGAGAATCCACTGTAGAGCTGTGTTAGACGTAAAGGGACATGGTGGGCAGTCCCTTACAAATTTGCTAAATAATAGGTTAATGATATTTTCCAAAGTTTCTACTTGATGTGGAAGCTTGAAAGCCATGTTCATAAATTGCAAAGACACAGAATTTCCATGATTCTCTTGATACCTTTATTTTTATGAAGTCTTTGGCCTAAGCCAAGGTTTAATAAGCAGTACTGAAATTGTCCACTTGAGATGACAAAAGTATCATAGGAATTAAGAACTTAAGTCTCTAAGACTACCAGTGGAAATCTTTGAAGACCCAATTTTTCAAAGATATTTAGGTGTGTCAGTATCCTGACTGTCTTTTGTGTAAGGATCTGTGCTCTCTTTGAAACAGAAGGTTTGCAAAAAAGTTATGGGTACTACAGCATTAGGATAACCCGAACAAGGCACACACTCCTCTTGTGTTATGCACTGCACAGACTAAGCAGTTACAGAGTCGCCACATTTGTCAAAAAGATGTGTATGGACACTGTGGTAGGAAAACAAAATGGCCTAGGCCATGACTAGAGCAGTGCTTTGGGAAATCCAAGTCTTGGGCCGTTTACGGTCTGAGCTGCCTGATTAAACAGCAGTGCAGAGAAGCAGATCTTGCCCAGAGATTTTTTTTATAAAATGGAGATTTGGAACTGGTGGAATAACATGACAGAACACTCAAGCACACATGCTGAACAAGACTAGCTAGAGAATGTATTTCTTTCTATTGGTTTCTTGCCTTGGAATTCTTTCCCTGTTCCTGCCTCCCTTGTGCCTCGCTGGAAGCTGTTTGTTCTCACAGAACCCAGACATGGAAGTTCTGAGCCTCTGCCTGAGAACTGAAATACAACAGCACATTTCGGTGTCTGGTGGCAGCATATAACAAGCTGGGAAAATACAGAAGTTGTGAATGAAACTCAGGAACCTTTACAGTTTCAATGAATTAGAAGTTTCACATCTAAAAATTATCTAGACATTAACTGCAAGTGGCATTGCATATATATTTTAAAATTAAAATAATATATGCCTCGGTCAAGTTTCTCAATTTTCCATCCTGTCTGACCTCAATATAATTCAACTATGGCAGAAGCCTGTTTTCAGTAAACACTCACAGTTAAAAAAGAAAGAAAACAGAAGTCAGGACTGAGCAGAATTTCAGGAGTGTTGAAAGAATTTCTACTACACATTAAACCTGGCAGCTACGCATTTAAAAGAAGTTAAGCATGCACTGATTCTCATCAGGGTAATACTAACTGAATAACTTAAAAATGTCTCTGAACTGGACTGACTAAATATCTTACTGTCCCAAAGTGCAATTAAAAATATATTTTCAATAGTTATGAAATAAAAAAGGCATAATCTAAAATCATAATGTCTTTTGCTCCCAAGGATCATTTCCAAAATTGATGCTGGCACTTATCCTTCTGCAGTATATGTCAAGTACTGAGGTCCATCATCACAATATTCTTGCTAAGGATTTTTAAGGACCTTTAAACATTTTGCTTTTCCATCACTGAGCTGAAACATTGCTGCTGAAGCTATTTCCTGCAGCAATTTTCTTCCAGTCTTCCATAACCATGCTAAGGAGTTTAAAGCCTGCTCAGCAAAGATCACCCAGGTTCTCCTCTGGAGCAGAGTTTCATTGCTCAACTTGCAGAGCACAATCAGCAACAGGTACTTAATAATGAGAAAATAAAAGGAACCACACAAGGACAGTCACAATTGCAGTGATTGATATATGTATATTTAAAACCATGTCTAATATTAAGCCAATTCTTTCAAGCAGAATGTTCGTGGTTTGTATTTTAATTGTATGGATGCCCTGAAACCTGATCTGTCTTTAGTGTATTTTTGGACCTCTTTGGAAATCAGAGTTTTAACATGATATGTCCTTCTTGCTACATATTTATTAGTGTACTTTATGAACATGTCATTAAGGAAGTCGTGTCTTGAATAAAGGATAGGATAGGATATGCAACTACTTTAGCAGCATAAAAAAGTCCCATTCCCAAGAGTTCCACATCATACTAGTTTAGAAATAGTATTTTCGTCCTACTTTATAGCTGTGGAATGTTTGGTCCTGCCTAAAAGCTTAACTGCAAAGCATATGTAAAAATAACCTACTCTTAAAAATAATGAGAACCTGAGACCTTTTTCATATAGACAGATCACAGTCTGTATAATTACTTTGTTTGTCTATCAAACATCTCTGACATTTGAAGTACTCAATTCAGAAAACAGAACAGTAAAACAAAATAGTAGAGGTACTTGGACACTTCCTAATGAAGCAGGTTTTCATTGGAAAATGTTAATACGATACTACAGTGTTTTAATATATGTTTGTAGAAAATTTCTGGGAAATTTCTGAACAGAAAATTTAAACATATAGTGCCAGGGATATAAAGAACAGCACCATGCATTTTGTAATTTTCCTAACAAATACTTTCAAAAGGACAGTGCAACATTTTTTCCACTATTCTCCACTTTTCTAATAAAAAATCAGTTTTATTTTTTCATTTACTATGCATTTAGTGTGGGGCTAAGACAAAAGAAAATTAAAATTTTAAGAACCAGGAAATCTCTTGCAGATCAGGAATTCTGATATTTGGCCAATTCAGAAAATATCATGCACAACCATTTTTATTATCTGCTTCTAATATAGTGAATTTAAAGTTTTGTTGACTGACATATTCCAAGCTTGAAAATATCTGCAATGTGATGTAGCTCAGGACTGATTCATTTATCTGCAAAAATGGAATGAGAAAAAAATATGGTACTACAAGTAAGCTGAGCTTTTATCTTGCTTTATATTTTGTATGGTAAGTCCAGCTGGCTGGTCAGAGGCAGCAGAGAGAAGGAAATTATTTGTCTCACCAGTTTAAGTAATTAATTCCTCTCTACCTTAAACAATAGGACTATTATTTTGATGGGACAGCTGAGTGCCAGCACAAGCCATAAAAATTTTAGAATTACTACCATGGTCAATCCAACATTATAATGTCTCCAGAGGGTAAGTATAGAGATACTATTTTTTCTTAGGTATATCTACTAAATATTTTGGTGATGAACAGAGTTTTTGACTATCTGAGAATGTATAGCTCTATATCAAGATGAGCTAATTAAATACCCCATAGGATGTCTGAGTCTTAAAAGTAGGCAAAACCCAGTTCTAGTAAAGAAGGAAATTTTCTAAATTGTTTGGCTTATTCAGAATAGAAACACTTTTAATTTACATTTTGCTAAATATGGATTTTCCTCACATGAATGACATGCTGCAATCCCATCCTTTTACCAAGATGTCATTTATTCACTGTAATCATTTTTATCTGAAAGCCAGCGCAATCCATATGTGACCTCTTCTGACACTCTTCAGAGTTTGCTGCTCCTAACATCTATAAACTACCACAGCAACTTCTGAACAATGTCAAAAAAGATGACAAGTGGGCCTTGTCAGGATAACAGAGATTATGTCCCCTAAAGCAGATGATTGAAACTTGAGTCTAGACTGACAAGTACACAGTGATCTATTTTCTACTAGTTCAAGAGCTGATTTATTATTTGAAATCTAGATCTTTGGACGTCCAGTGCATTTTATGAGCGGGGACATTGCCTGCAGAGTCCACAGAGTGTGCACCATGTGCCCAACAAGCAGGCAGTGGAAATGGGTCTAACTCTATTGATGTCCTCAGAAGTGGGATGATTTGCATCAGTTGAGACCTGCTCACCCATCTCAGCTGAAGTGCATAAACACACATTTTCTAGAGTGTATTTGCTGTCATTTCTGCAGTGGGAGCCCGCTTGAACACGAGAGATCCTTATGGCTGCACTGAATTAGACCTCAGCTGTATTATAAACCATCTTGGAAGGTGGCTAAAGGCGTACTAAAAAAGTAGCTCATAAAGAATTGGTTTTGCATAGTGTTTACTTCATGCTATTCTCTAAACTAATAAACCTGCCTCCTGCTTAAAAAAAAGGAAAAAATCTTATCTACATCTTGTATTCTTTTCCTCTGTTCAGACATTTCCAGAGAACACAGGATAATTAGTCTAGCTTTCTGTGTATATTGTTCATTTAATTACACTTTCCTTTTATCATCTGCTGTAATTTTAACAGACTGAGGGTTTACTACACATACATCAAGAAATCAGACTGGCAGGAAAACAAGCCTTATTTTTCCAAACTATTTCATACACACAACAATGGTCTTCAGGAAAAAAACATAGAAAATGAAGCAAGGAGACTTGAATTCTACTCCCAGCCATCCCAAACAATGCCCTTCTCACCTGAGGCAAGTCACTTGACCTCAATGTACGTCTCTTACTGGTTTGAAAATGCAAACGGTAATGTGTAAGCTGCTGAATTGGAAAAACATTGTGAAAAAGAGTATTCAAAGTTCAAATAAATGCCACAAATGTATGTTGATTACATAAAAAATATTGTAAAGCAGTCAAAAATCATCTGTATTAGCAAAGGCTTCACAAAATATTTAAAGGACTCACAGAGGGATTTTATTCTTTATGACCTTATTTGGAAATGCAGAGTTGTATTGCTGACTCACTTGGCAGGCAGAACAAATGGGGCCTATTAGTTGCAACTCAGAAATACAAAAGGAATATATAAAAGTTCTTGTCACAATTGAAGAAAAAATAGTAACAACAGCTCATATATCAGATTTTTATTTCTGCTTTGCACTGGATTTGAGAGTGAGCAGACAGGGAAACAGAAAGACATATCCAGCTACCTTCACTATTACAATTAAAATCATTGTAGACAGAACTAATCAAATCAAGTTTTGTTGCATATTTTGTTGCATACCTTTAGCAAACAAGTAGACTTCTACGTTGTGAGGGGAAAAATTAAAATCCAATATATATCTGTATCTCTGTATCTATATATATGAATGTGATGGTTTATATGTGTATACACATGTAGAGGGGCCTCAAGAAAAAACCAGCACCACCACCAAACAAAAACTCTATTGCCTAACTCTAGGAAGTTGAAAAGATTTGAAGAATGATCAGTTATGCTTTTCAAGACCAAACTAGTTAGTTTTAGTATTAGCAAATGGTGATGCTCTTTCCTTCCCAGTACAGACAGATTTTGCTCAAAGGCTCAGTTAACACTGTTTACCCTTCTACAATTATATTCACTCTGTCACTCATAAAAGCCTATCTGCAAACCAACTTACTTTGCTTCAGTATTAACTGTGATAACCAGTTATCAAGTGAATGTTCACACTGGCTTCATCTGGCAAACCTCAGAATTAATAGGTATGAAAGGTGTGATGAAAACAAAAGAGAGAGAATTCACTGATGGATGTGTTGAGATCTATCAGGCAAAAATGAAATGTTATTTCAGATGTCTGTCAGTCTTCTCTACAGATCTACAAAATAAATATTAACAACATGTTTTAAATTAAGCACTTCATTTACATTTCACCTGTTCTACTCCATTTGTTCCATTCTCTTAGTATGAGTCAACCACTGTACACATCAGCTTTAGCAGGCCACAAAAAGTAATTTTTGGCTTCAGATTCTGTGATAAATTTCTCATCAGAAAATTACATGTCAGTCTAATTTCATGGCTGTATTATCCGTCTGCCTAAAAACTTAACGAACTAATTAAATTCTGAATTAACTGAAATCAGAATAAGCCTCAGACACTAGCTACTAATCTGAAAAAACATCTCCTGACAGAAAATAGAATTAATGTGTTTCTCATGCTTTGGAGAAGTTTGTCAAAAGCAGACCCTTTACTGTTTCAGGCACATGGCCTTGTTTCTACCACAGATGCTATTTGCTGTTACAGGGTTTCTCTTTCAAAGGTGCCAATGCCCCTTTGTAAGGAATTCTAGCCTTGGTACACCAAAGCAATGCAAAGTGTCAGCCTGGAAACACAGCTACACTGTCAAGACAAGAGGATCTAGCGGCTCATTTTTTTCTTAAGTTTGCATAAAATTGAATTCTTCATGTCATATTGTGTTCTGCAGTCCTTTTGCAATTCTTAGGATGCTTGAAGTGTAGGAATGTGGAAGCTGGCATGACTTTTTTACAATAGCAGTAGCGTGGGGAAGTAAATGAGGAGGATATGCCCAAAGGATGTCTGGACAAGAGAAAATGAGGAGATGAAAGCTCAGAATGTGAAGGGCACGTATGCATTCCTTTTTGTTTCCCTGGGTAACTTCTAAAGGAAGGGTTTCCCGCCAGCACACTGTCTGGGTGACTCCAACAGCCCAAATGGCAGGATGCAGCAATCTACACAAAAGCTTAACCATACAGTTACAGCAGATCTTATGCTACTGCAAAGAACTATCTGGTATATCTGCATGTGAACAAATATCTGCTAGAGATGATTTTCACCTACCAGGTCCCTTAGTCTGTCTTTCTTCCTTGTCAATTAACAGTTTTCACTCTTGAGAATTGTACATACGTCCTGTGGCTGTTGCCAGCAGGACATCTCATTTCTGCCTCCCAGCTACATTTAAATGTTAATGACTAATTCTATAGCTAATACATGCAGCTGATTTTATCTTAATGTCTACCAGCTAAAAATGTCACTGCTTAGACTTGTCTGAAATGAATTTTTCTAAACCATCTCTCGTTAATTATCTTTTACCATTTATAGTTCTATCTAATGGTCTGTGTTGTCAACTGGGCTGCTAACAGGCAATTCACTTTCTGCCTTTGAGATGGGGAGGTGGAACAGCCAGGCCTTCAAAACAAGGCGTAACCTGATGTTTCCTGATGTGGAAAAGACTATTTGGAAGGACACAATAAATAGAAGCCAAAAAACTTGGGCTTCCAATGCCATGAAGTTTATCTATGTCTTTAGCTGCAGAACATTTACATAAGGGATGACTTCCTTGCTCCTGAAGCCCAGTAGCAGCTCTTTTTTTTTTTTTTTTTAAGAAAATTATGATCCACAATCATTAGTTTCAAGTAAAGAAGATAAACAGGAAATCAGCCATCAATTTGTATGTCATAATTGCCACATTTATAGTTTTCAGGAAAAATAAAAATGCATTTTTAGGCTAGCCTAATTTATAGACTGATTATAGAGTTTTCTGAGAAGATAGTTCTGCGCGTGGATGTATGAGCAGTTTTGAACAAAAGTGGCTTGTTAAAAGGAAAAAAAATAATTTTGAGAGTGTCTGTTTTCATTGCTTTGTTTCTAGCTTTTATTATTGTCTTAATTGTCAAAAACATCTTCAATTATATAGTAGATGAAAAGTCTTATTCTCAAGTGGAAAGGTATTTCTCTCCTACCTCCCTGGAACTCATGCTTCTTGCATGGTTTGAGTACAATGAGGTGGAGACTGGAGGCAGTCACAAAGAAGTCAATAACCAGTCCTTCACATTAATAATGCCATAGGTAAGGTTAACAAAGATCCCAGCTAACGCAGCATGTCCAAATTAGGACTTTCAAGAGCTGATGTCCATCACATCTGGTGATGGACAAAACCATAGCAGGCATAGTTATCACCACGTTGGACCATTTAGGTGGCTTGAATCCAAATTATGCCACTAAAACTCTTTAAGTTCCCAGTCATCTCCAGAGCGTGGGCTGAGATGGCCTCACAACATGCACTCTACTTTTTTATACTTTCAAGGAAGGGAAATCTTGGCCTCAACAGTGGGTTCAGATTTGCATTTGTCAGGAGCAGTGAACAGAAATCTGAGCATCGGGTGCACATGTAACAATACTGAAAAGGAAGACAGGGTGCTGGAGAAGCATGCGAGCCTGGAGTGAGTAAGGACAGGACAAACATTTGAAATATTTGGACAGAAAATATTGTTTTGGAAAGAGTTATAATGACACCCTATTGTCCTCACTGAGTGCACCAATATCTTTGCAAATAGGATCCTCTGTGCCTTGTTACTATGTCTGAAAATTGCAATGATAGCACTTCAACCGTACCACAGAGGAAATATACAGTGCTCAGATGTCATGGGTGCTATGAGCCATATATGCTTTAAGGATTGTCTGCAGAGAGATATTCATGCAAATTAAATCCCCATAAAGACATTTTAGAGTGGAATATTACATTCTGATTAAATTGCTGCTCTCTAAACAACATTACCTCTTGCTAGAATCCTTCTAGAATTCAGTAAAGTTTCTTAAATTTTCTTTGCCTCAATTCATTTTCAAAATTAACCAGAAATTAACTACATCAGTGCAAATACATGCTTTCTTGACATGCAGACCTCAGGAACAAGAGATTCATATTCCAGAAAGATTTTCAAGAGCACAAATATTTGTCTGCCAGGTTTAAAACAGAGGGCCTGTGTGTACATTCTCAGATAGCTGTACATTTTCACTTTGAGGCAGTCGACAACAGCTGCAAAACCACAAATTTTTTAACAATTTCTGTTGATGTTAGAACACTATGCTACCATCACTGATAAACCCAGAACACTTGTTTTAAACTTCAGCAGAGGACTAGCCCTGATTTAGAACTGATTGACAGTATTGCTATCTTTTCTCTGTTACAGTTGACAATAAATTTCTATATTATGAGAGTCTGATCTTGCCAAAGATGAGTTTCTTAGGTTGTGTTATGGTACATCAAGCCATGCTGCCTATTTATTTTCTATTTTTTTTCAGTTTCTAGGATTGTATTAGATAGAAGAAGAGAAATTTAAACAATTCTTGTAGAAAATCTGTGTGGATCTCTGGTGGCAAAAGTTCCTTAGTTCTGTTTACCTGTGCAATAGGTTCTGTCAGTCAACCAAAAAATTATGAGCTGTAGTTTGTCCTCTCAATGTGTAACTATAAACTGTTCTGAAAAAGCCCAGTAGATATGGCTCTCTGACTATCGTGATAAAGAACTTAAGAAACTCCAGCTCTGGTAAAGCTCCTTCTGCTCAGGCCTTTGGGAAAAAAAAAGGAAAAAAAAATCCGGAGAGGAGATAAAGGTCCTATCCAGACTGGAATGATATGCATCAGCAAATGCACACAAATGACTGCTAACACACAAAAATTTGTTCTTGAAATAATGTGTCCCTTTCTGAAGTACTTTTATTAGCATGTAAAATTTATGTGTGTGGTCTGTCTGCTCTCACTGGCTCCATACATTCACAAATGCATACATACACACATCTACACATACAATTCCGTAGAGACAGGCATGAAAGGAGGACACCTAAATCTACATAATCACTCATTCCTAGCACATCTTAGAAGGGAGCACAAACTGGAAGCAAATTCAGGAGGGTCAATGACAGCAGCTGCTGCCACCTAGAGAAAATCCAGGAAAGCCTGTGACTGGTGGAGAACCTCAATGAAGCCAATTGTACAGACCTTTGGTGCCAGAATAACTTGATGTGAACCCACTTGTAGTTGGTTGGCTTGTCTACAGTTGCCTACATAATTTTTACAAGCCTCAGTACAATTTGGTGGGTAAGGAATTTTCAAGAGACAGTAGAGTACTTTCCAATTGGCAGAAGTGTCTTCCTCCTCCTCCTGGAAATAAATAACCTTTTCATGCAGTCGGAAATGGCTGAGACAGCAAGGAGATCTGACACAATTTCTTTTCCTTGGCTAGTGCTGCTGATGAGCAGCATTTAATCTTTCATAAGCAGGTTCTGTTCCTAATTTATTTAGAGTGCTTTGATTCCATAGGATTTGACAGTTTTCTGACATCCCCCAAATTCTTTCAATAATAACAGAGATAATGACAATATCATTTAGAAATCTCTCACATGCTGTATGTGAATGGAGCTACATATCTGCTGTAAGTAACAGAATAATGAAACAGCAAATTGTTTTGTAGAGGGAGCTGTAATTAGATTGTACCATGCTGCCAAAAGAGACAAAAAGAGACAGATGAATTTTGGAAGGACGAGAAATTGTTATACCCCTGAGAACTGCTGGTTGTTGTTCCTTACCTCAAGGACGTACAAGCTTCCCATTTTGGCAAGACGTGAAAAACCCTGATCAATTCATAAACCTCTAAAATTCTATAGAAAGGAAGCAAGCAGTTCTTTCCACTTAGTGACTAAGTGAACTAAACTGAAATTCTCAACCTGTATCTTTGCTGATTAAATCCGCAAATGTCATTGAGAGCCACTGAGAATTCAAGCCCTCAGAAGAAGTCCTAGGAAATTCTGCTGATAGAAGTAACGCTCCTCCCCATGTATTCCATGAGACTTTAACCTAAAGGCACACAAATGTTTTCTTTCCCAGCAGTGCAGCAAAAGTCTGAAACTTGAATGGTCTTGCAAAAATAGGCAGAACTATAGGCAATGCCAGACGGGAAACACGACTAATGGGATTTCTTTAGTCAGCATCCTGCTCCTGACTGCAGCCAAAGCCATTTAAAAAAAAAAAAAAAAACCTACCCAAAAGGCCAGGTACAGGAATATATTTCCCAGGTATTAAATTCTGCGGAAAATCTGATAATTTATATGTGTGTAAGAAATAATAACATTGGGTCCATTATTCCTGAGGAGGACATGAAGAATACAGAGATATAAGAGCAGTTAATTAAAATAATCATAAAGCAAAAGACAATGTACATCAACAAATAATATCTTGAGTGATGCTGAATGTGTTTCAGACCTACATGCGAAAAACTGTGTATTCTGAGAGGTTAGCCAATCTCGAATGCAGCATCACTTTTCACCAATCATTATGGCTCATATTGCAGTAGACTCAGAACAAGGAGCAAGGGAGTGTAAAGCTTCATTTCACTTCAGTTGTTGCTGTTTGGTGTATGTTATGCTGTATAAAATGCAATAAGGCCTCTCCTATTAACATACTGCCAGGCCCCCATACATAAAATAGATTAAAAAACCATATAAGGCAGAACTCCAACTACTTGAAATAATTCTGCAAAGGCTAAAGAGTAGGACCTGCAAAATCTCTTTCATATCACTTGTTAAATACACTGCTTAGTATATTTTTGTTTATGCTGTTTAAATATATGTATTATAAATTATTCAAGACTGTCTTCTGGTGTAAATTACAATAACTCTAGAAAATGTAAAGTAATAGAATTACTATTAATTCAATTCAGTACCTTCAGGATTATCAATTAAATAAAAAGGCAAAATCTAATCTTCCATTACCACTGTGATATTTTTTTCTCTTTTTGCTTCTTTATTAATTAAAAATTGAATTTTTCATTACATGTCACTGTGAAAATGAAGGATGGGAATAAAAATAGCCCAGAATGAGTAATGCTTTGAGATTTTAAAGAGGTATAATTTTGTGTTTAGAAATACTAAGACATAGGGAGTAGCGGCTTTTGAGCTGGGGACAGTACTCTCAGCTCTTATCTGGGCATCCTTCTGCAAGTAGGGTTTAAAAGAGCAGATACAACTTTTGTCTTTTAAGATTAACTCTAAAGAATTTTGAGATGTTTTATGAACACATTTCTAAGATGTAGAAAATACTAGGCCTCTATTGCACAGAGTTTCTCCATCTGGATAGGATTTCTGTATTATATTCAGAACATGAGGAAAAAGGTCTTATAGATATTTTCATGTCTCACTCTTCACATTGACAAATCCATAACCCAAGAAACCTGTGTGTGAACTTCAAAAGTGGACTAGATGCCATGAGAAGAAAGTCAGCTCAAGGGAATGATATCTCAAAGGGATAATCTCAACAAGACTTATCAAAAGGAGAGGGAAGAATAGATGTACCTTGCAGAGCATGAGCACCATGCCATGATTTGTCAGATATATATGATTCCTCATTGCACTTGGCACTGGCAACCTAAACCACACATCTAACCGTGTAAATATCCTGGATTTCATTGCATTGCCTCCTCTCAAATTCCATGTGAAAATACCTTTTGTCTGAATCATTTTCTTTGCAAGGAAGAATTATCCCGATGTGATCATTAGATCCCATCCAGCTCATATCAGAAGTCACAGGAGGTCACTCTTTCCTAGCAGTGACTCTCCAAAGCCCCCCTTACAAGGAGTGAAGAGCAGAAAAAGGGTAATGTAGGAGAGTTTTGCTGTTATATACATATTACATGTGTCTCCACCATTACTACAGGAGCAAAAATTACTATGATGAATCATCTGAAGCTGCAAAAGGAATCAAAACTGAATTCACTGCAGTTATTCAAACTGGAATTTGGCCACAATATTATGGCTGGTTTTCCCCCCTGTGGTGGAAAGCAGAGGATTTTTAATGATCATGGGATACCTCTGACCATAGTTTGCCTCTTCTTCTTCTTCTTACCACACTGAGTCCTTGCCATACATCAGAGATCCAACTTCCCAGTACCACTTTCCTACTGTGCCACACGATTTGAATAATCCTTGGGGCACTGCATGGTCCTTTTACACACCATCCTCCTGACTCTATAACTATAAGGATAATGACTTGTGTCAAACAGACATGCTGACCCAGATTATTGCAATTGTCAGGAATAAAGAACACACCCTTGCTAGTCTATAGCTGCTTTATCTATACATCAGGCCCAGAAACCTGCAGACACACTTCCTGCATGAAAACAAATACTTTTGTCAAATATTACAAGACAGACTTGTAATCTTCTTTGGACGTGGCTTCAGGGAGCCAGATAATCCAAGCTGTTGTGATCAGCAGGAAGCTGTTGGAAAGACATTCAAGGCTTCATGAAGTCTATTTCCTTTTAACATAGATTCCTGTGTCTTTCAGACTGTAGAGAGGGCTGTCAGACATGACTTCTGAATGGAAGAGGGAGACTGCTAATAAGGAAAAGTCTCAAAGAAGTGGACTGGGTGAAAACAAAATCTTTATCCTCACAGAAATACCAGTATTGTATTGTTGGGCTACACTGTGTGCTGGAAGAGAAATTAGGCCTTGTTGGCTGCAGGTTCTCAGACCCGGAGGTGATCCTGGGATTACAGCCAGGTCACCGGGGATGGACTGAGAGAGGATTGTGGGTTTCTGGACAGTGTCAGCCCTATGAGATGTGATAATTGCAGTTTGTGACCTTGTAAGGTGTTGTTTACCTTCTACCATAATAGGCAATGTCTAGGAAATATTCCAGGTGATTGGGGAACACTGAGGTGAACTCATTCTTGTTTATATGAGGTGATTTCCTGTTTTTCCATTGGTATTTAAGGGAATTTCAGATACGCAATAAAGCTTTCTTCTTCTTGCACCTTTACCATGATGTTGCGGAGTCCCTGCCCATGCGTGAATACTGCATTGTATGTTTCTCTTCTTCCTGGGCATTCATACCTCCTGCACAAGTGTACCTTCAGTTCATTCCTGCACTCCGCTACCTCTCCTGGCATTGATGAGTTACAGTCCATCAGCATAATTTACAGAGATCTTGAGTGGAGAAGTGCAAGCTAAAGGATGCATAAAGAACTACGTGGAGACCTGGGGATTCATTTGCATATAACTGACTGGAAGGTCTGCACTTTTTCAGTTAGTTCTTCAGACAAAATGTAGTGGCTGTTTACAAGCATCAACTGTTCATATTCTTACTGAGTCTGTGCAAATGGATGTGCAAGACAGTTAAATTATGGGATATTCAAGTTTCTCAGAGCATCTTTGACCTTTTAGAAGGACTTAATCTGCAGGAAATGAGGCTGGGGGTCTTTAACTGACCTAAGTTAGTTAGCTGGTGTTTAATCGATATGGGGCTCCTGGTGAAAGGAAGAGAAAGATGATAGATGGGACGATCTTTAGAATACAAAAGAAAAAACACATCTCTTTTATATTCATGTACTAAGACATTTTTTGGAAAACCTCCTGATTTTTTATTATAGTAGTAAAAAAAATCCACTTTTTGGTTTTATTTCTAAATCTACAGATTTTCAGCTTTTTCAATATAATTTCTTTGGATCCAAAGTGTCTCTTACTGTATTTGTATAAAACTGACAGCAAGGACGACTCACTTTAGCTGTAGTCTCAGAACTACTTAAATTCAAATAAAAGGGGAAAATATGTCTCTGAAGAAGCACAGTAAAACAGTGGGAAAATCTTGGCAAAATAGGTTGTCTTATAAGAGAGAAATTAATAACCCAGAATTTGCTTCTAATTGTGACTTCGGATGTGGTATATGTTTTTATATATAAAAATGAAAAAATCTTTTTCTTTCTACCTAAGGCTCCTTAAAATACAGATTTAAAGTTATTTCAAAGTTGACACACTGTAACTGGTAATTTTGCCATATTCCTCTGGAAAAAGAAAAAAACGAGATGTCTACAGTTTTTCATAGAAACCAGTCCTTTCCATCATTTTCCAACTGTTTTGGCTTTACAGTTTCTTCGCCTGTTTCAAGGAGAGCATGAATTCCTTTACTACTCCTGCAGTCACAGTTGATAAAAATCTGATCCAGCTCTCATCCTGCCCTACCTTAATTGCTTAAAGCTTTCTGTCTTGTCTTCCCTCTGCCAACCTCATTCTTCTGCAAAACTCTCTTGTGTGCAAGTCATAAGACAGAATACAGATAAACCCATCTTTGAGCACATTGAAGATGCTTGTTAAAAAGCAGTGTTAGTCTTCTCTTTAGTTTAAAACATGACAAAATCAATTTTTAAAGCTTCACATCTTAAAGTGATTTTGAAGCTCTGAACCCTTTAAGTGATGTGCAAATGGCAGAATCATATCACATTGCCAATCAGTTGCTTGCTGCTACAAACTCCATTTTCCATGCTGCTTCAAAAGCGTGGTATAATCAACAAGTAAGCCTTTAAAATGCAAATTAAACAAAGTGCACCTTTAGATTGAAACAAGAAATGACTCATTTTTTCACACACCAAGACCAGAAAAGTCTATTTCATCACATCACTTAGAAAGTGGCACAGAATTATTGGAGTATTTCAGAGGTCACTTTACCCAGATATACCAGTACTGAACCCACTTGCTTTAATTTTTAAGACCTGCAATTATTTAATGTAATTAAAATTTTCATGCTATCCACACAGAACAGATTAGTGTTGCAAGTATCGTGGAACTATTCCCATCAGACACGTGCTCCTTGCTTCAGAGAACATGGAAATGAAAAATCAACAAACTAACAGCAGAATACCTTTCTTATGAAAAATATGAGAGGAAAAAACTTTCTGGTCCTCTCTACAGGAGAAAGCAGAAAGAGTAGCCAAAGCCATCTTGAAATGTTCATAATACTGACAATTGTGCTGAGGGAAAAACAGGCAATTCAGCGTTTCTCCAAGCTGCCCTCCCCAACTCCCCTGCCACCTCCCCTGTTACTGAGGGGAACTGAAATGTATTTATTTAGGACAGAAAGGATTACCATCCCTGAACAAGATGGTACTTCTTTTCCTCAGCACAGAAATATGTTCAAATAGGTGACAATGCATTAATTTACACAAACAGTATATAAAAAATCTCTTCTTGTTTTAAAGGTATGAATGATTGCAAGCCTGAAATCTTGTCCAATAAACTTTTAATTTACACTTTCTCCTAGAAAACTGCTTCTTGTTCAGTGTTGACTTTGTGCAGTTTTCACTTTTCATTGCTAGGTCTGGTTATCCTTTGTGATTAAACCGATATTCTTTCTTCACTCTCTGCTACCAGATGTTTTCCTATAGTTTAAATAACTATGCCTGGTAATTTAAATTGCCCCTCAACTGTCTCTGCCTACAGACTAATTTCCCTCTGCTTCCCTGAATTCTTTTCAGTGATCTTTTCCATGAGCCTACTGCAAGTGCAAATACCAGAACTGGATATTGTATAGAAAGTATTCACAAATAAAGCTGTTTGAGGGTGTGGCGTTTGTATCACAGAACAAGTAGCACTGCTGGAATGCATGAAAAACAAGGGTGGAAATGAATTTTTGTCCAAATTGTATACAAACATTCAGGATACCTTCACGTGATGTGTTAATAGGTCACAGTTTATCTGGATCTCAGAGCTGGAAGCCTAATCCTGGATTACAGATTTACAGTGGAAATCTTTCTTCCCAGAATACCTAACTGTTAATTCCTCGTTTCCAATATCCTCTATGTGGCAAAATTGTTAGTCTTGTGACTACAGGAGCTGAAGTTTGGTGAACTTATTATGCTAAAAGCAAGTGCAAAAACAGGCTTAATGGAGCACTAGACAAATTCAGTTGAATTAGGGTCTGGTATTTTGACTCAGTGAAAATTAGGATGGAAATACAAATAAGTCTGGGTTGTTTGTATTACAAATGCTCAACAGTGAATTCATAGAATTGGGAATGAAGCAGCCACCAGTAATTATGGCAGTTATGGAAAGTTTACTGAAGCCTCCTAATGCAAATTATTTCAGCAGCCTGAGATGACAGAAGGAGGAAAGCAAGCTGAGCCTTGCACAGAACTAAGATGTGCTAACTGCTCATGAATTTATCTCTACTAAAGCAAAGCCGAGAAGTTTGACTTTTCAGTACTGCCCAATAAGCTGTAAATTTTGACATTTCCCTGCTTAAAAAGCTGAACTTAAAGACTTGTCACAGCCTTTTCTACAATTGAGACGATAGCTTATTGCCTTTAAAAATAAGCCACATCCTACTGTGTCACCAGTCTGACTTCTGGAACATAAAGACAAGGGAAAGACTGCAAAGACAGGACTGCCTGGAAAAGATTATCCTCAGGAAAACAATAGATCCTATTTTTTTACCAAGGCACCAGTATACTCATTAAGTTGAATTTTCATTTTCAAAAGAAGGGAAAGAAAAATATGAACAGCAGAGCATGTCATGTGGCTCTTCCTCCTCACACCTGCTAAACGCTTTCTACACATCAGTGCCTACCCAGGAAAACTGCTGCCAACTCCCAGTCTGTCCTGTGAGTGACCAGCCAGCAAGCAGGAAAACAAGCAGCCTGTTACAAAGTAAATTGGTGCTTGTTCCTAGCAAAACACCAATATTTGCAGGAAAGAAAATTCCACTGCTCCTTTAACAACTGCAACCAGTTTAAATCCATCCTAGCAATGGTTCTCATTTTTCCAATTAGTCTGCTTGCGGTTCCAACAGCTCCATATGCAAACTAGTTTATCTTGTGAATCTAAGGCTTCACATTTTAACTTGAATGGGAACATCTCAGCACATGATCTTTTGGCTTACAGGATGTTTACCCTTGTATTTCTTTTCTTTAAAACTGGAGAAACCCCACATACTAGATCCTGCCGCCAAAGACTTCTCTCTTTCCATTGAGAATTGCTAGTTCAAGAGCCTTTCTAAACAGTGATAAAGTTCAACTTAAAATGTCAATTCTTATGCCTAACAAGTAGTCATAGTCCATGATACTGGAGCTGGTTTGGAAATGCTGGAGAAGCATGGAGCTTTGATGAGGGATTTAACTGAATAATCAGAAAGAACTCTAAGTGCAAAAAAATTGACAGATACTTTTAAAAGACATCTAATAAACACTTCCAACATCTTAAGAAAACACCTATTTTAGTCTTAAAATAACCTTGGAAAGTCCTAATAAAATCTGGGAAAGCACCTCAGGTTTGTAACTGTAGGGTCTCTTTGGACCTCCTTTAACAATGTAGCTTGGGCAGGTACAGCTCCTTAGAGGCACCCTTTTGCAGAAGGACTAAAAGGAGTCTACAGTGTTAACAAAGTGTCCTGCTTGGTGCTGTTGGCCTGTTTGAAGCAATTGCACAGGCGTTAACAGCTCTCTGGAAGCAACAACACCCACGAGTTTAAAAAGCTGCCATCTTATTTGTAGCTTACTCTTCATCACAATATCTGAGTGAAAAAGGAACCCAGGGGATTACAAACACAAAGTATAAAAGCATGTGTTTCTCTGCATGATCAATAGATCTAGTGATTCTATTTCTTCATTCTAGACTACACTACACAGAATACAGTGAATAAATAAAATAGTGAAGTGACTTGAATATTTCAGCTTCCTGGACAAAAGAGTGCTTTCCTGCATGGGTGTTTGTGCACACACATCTGAGAATTCTTTAATCTTATGCCACCTTTGGTAATGACTGAAAAATGTGAAAAAATCAAAAATATGCAAAATCAAAAATATGCATTTTCAGTACTGGCCAGCAATCACTCAAAATTTGATGCTTTAAAAGAGTGAAATTATCCCTTCCGTGAAGTAGATTTTTTTTGTGCGTGTGTTCACGCTGCTGAACAACCTCTGCATATTCCATATGCAAAGTCTGTTCAGTGCTGTTAACAATTCAAGAATACCTCTCATACTCCTAAGATCTTTTTCCTTGGGATTGCATTTGAAATCCAAAGCCTGACTTTCTGCTTATCCCAGCATGGTGATTTTAAACAACTCCTTAATTTGGAAGCTAGTGACAGAATAGTTGGGATTCTGCTAGCAGTTTTAGGTGCAAACTACTTTTGCCTAAGTAGTTGGCTGAAGCTTTCCCACAGTCTGTATTCTCTAACAGAAAAACATCTCAAGACAAAATGGAGAAGTCTCCTAAACAACTCCATATCACTGTGATGTAGCCAATTTCTTTTCAGCGTATCCTTAGACATATTGTGATATGTTAAATATGCAACCCACTAGAAGGAAAAAGGAAGAAAGATAGTTGATATTGTAGCAAAATCATCATGAAATGATTATTTATTCTGTCAGATACAAATGATCTGAACTCTCAGAATCGTGCAAGGAACAGGATAAATATGCAGCTTAAAAAGAGAGGTGCTTGGGACAGTAATTTTGGGTTTAGGAGTTATATGGGAAAAAAAAATAGTCAGGTGCAGAACAAGCAAGAAAGATTAAATCCCCAGACTTGAATCAATTGGTTACTGGAAATCATGACACCTCACAGTACTCACAAAAGGAGAATCACACCTTCTCATCTATAACATCTTCTGCGTACAGAAGTGAAAGCAGTAGGATGCTTCCCACTGCTCTGAAATGCAAACAGCAAGAGTGTGACTGCTTTGTTTCCCTAAATATTTGTTTCCTGATATTCCAGAATCCTGAAGCAACTGGTTGTTGTAGCTGCCAAGCCACTCTCCGTGATATTTGAAAAGTCATGACAGTCAGGTGAAGAGAGCATGCAAACTGATCTGATCTCCTTAACTGCAGCAGCAATGGGGCTTTGATGGACTGCCTCATGCCAAGACATACTTTGTCTCATTTGATGGTAAATTATTCAAGCTGGAATTAACTACGAATGGGCACTGTTGACCAGCTGCAGGAATTTCTTTGGGCTCAAGGTCAACATGCCTTTCTGAATTCACTGCCAGTGTGCTTCCCAAAGAGGCAAAAGACTCTAAACCTGTAATGTTCAGTCTGACAAGCTGCTGGCTGCTTACACGTATTCCCAGTAGTTTTGGAGGGCAAATCATAAACTCTCATCATGCAAATACCTCACTGAACAGTTTTACCCCTTCAAGGATGTACCTGTGAATAGTAATTCCATATGAATGTCCACAAACTAGGTCTGGACAAGATGGAAGCACAGCTTGGCTTTGCCTTGCACTGTGTTAGATGGTGATTCTCTGGTTCAGGTGTGATAACTGCATATTCTGTGCCCCTTAACTCAATTCCCTGAATGTTGGCCAAGAGGATTTCTGACACAGGAGCAGTTACAGCAGTAATATGCAATCAATCAACTTGCTTTAAAATCGTTTAATTTTTTCTGCAGCTGTTTAGAACAGCTTCGCTACAATTACTAATTGATCAATAAAAGA
The DNA here is from genome assembly GCA_013400235.1 of Oriolus oriolus. Classification (NCBI taxonomy): domain Eukaryota; kingdom Metazoa; phylum Chordata; class Aves; order Passeriformes; family Corvidae; genus Oriolus; species Oriolus oriolus. Next base: position 463,017 of record VXBT01009887.1, on the reverse strand, counting down.
AAGGTCTATATTCATTGAAAACAGCACAGGAAGAATATTCAACACAGAGCCAGATGGATTATAGGTTTTTTCCTTTCAGATATATTGAGATGCCAAATGTTGCCACTGTGTCATTCTCTCATTTAAACAAAAAATGTGTAGGAAAGTAAGATATTTTAGAGATCATATTTGATATGGTGATGAAAACACTGAGCAAAGTAGAAATGGTACAGAAGCCTTTGAACATGAGGAAAAATGAGTTTGTGAAAGGGAGTTTTCATCTACTTATCTCTGCAGTCAGGGAGAAAAAGGAAAACCAAAAGAGGGTAGAAAAGGCCCCAGGTTAAATCAGTTTCTCTTTCAAGGTAAAGCTTCCATTTTTTCACACATTCACAGGGAAAACTGCTTACAAATGCAAGCACAAGATTTACGGTTAAGGAGCAGCATTTGTATCATAGTGAGTGTAGGATTGGAAAAGTAGACATTTTTCATTCAAAAGGCATAATTATCAACCCCAAATAGAATAAAACTTGGCTCGTTTTCACTAACTGATCTTTTTAGTAACTTGGAGATTGCATAGGACAACAAATACAGTAGGATTATAGATGGAAACAGAAACTATGAACATGTGTATGAATAGAAACACTTGTAATATTTCAATCTGCATCTCAAACAGCACCGCTTTGAGTTCTTGAGGCTAGCCTGTAAATTTGAGGTTTGAACCTCTGTCACACTAACTGAAGCCCCTTCCCTTATTCATGGACATATTCCTGTATTGCACAGTCTTCAGACAGCTTTCTGCATCACACAGTTTCCCTGAACTCAGAGGGCTTCATGATAAAAAAATCCACACACTTCTATCAAATGGATTTAGCAGCTTCCCAGAACTACAGATTAAGGCTGTATATTTTAAAGCATTCTGAGACCAGTGATGTAGTTTTCTTTATGGGAACATTGTACAGAGCACAGTAACTTTTTATTAGATCTCTATGTAAGACTGAAATACTCACATTTATATTGCACATGATAACATCTCATATTATGCTACTAATACTTAGCATGCATAATGGACTTCTAAAGGGCTTGATGCAATCTTAACATCTTCCTATAAAACAAAGCAAAAACAAAAAGAAAATACACAGAAGATTAAATTTTGACCAACTGCGTGCTCCATCCAGGAAAACACTTTAGCATCTGCTTTATACCTTCTCTGGGGAGTCCTTCTATGCTTAAAATTAAGCAGCCTCTTAAATGCTTTACTGGATTAGCTCCCTAGAGCAAAACCACAAAATTCTACAGTTTGTCACAATATTTCTGATTTAATAAGTCCCTGTGCTTTTGTCAATTGGCATCTGAACATTAATGTTTTCTAAGTAGAGTTGTTGCTTGAGTGAATATGGGTAATAAAAATCTGTAGTGTTGCACAAAGGTGATTGATTCTGTCCTTTCACTTGCCAAGATGCGTTTTCTGAACCCAATTAATACTGCAAGTTAATTGTAAAGTAGCAGCTGTTATAGTATTCTTGAACAGTTTCTGAACACAGTGTTAGAAGGATTCATAATTCCAAGGTCTTGAAATACTATGCATATCTTTACATTCTCTCTCCCTGTTTTTGCTTCTGTGGTCATTATTTTAATGAACAGGTTTAGCTAACACCTCGCAGGGAAGGTAGGCATTAACAGACCCAAATACTATAATATCCATAGCTAATCAAGAGCTATGAAGTGGCTCAGCAGGGAGTCTAACTCATAGCCTAGGACTGATCTCCACAGAATTTGTATGTGGAAATGAAATTATCAAATTCCTACCAAATACAGCTTCAGGCATTGTGAATACTTGCTGTGCCTTCTCTACTATCTCCCACTCTTCAAATCCTCTAAACTGAGACATTGGTCCACGTGAGGAGCCAATTCAGTTTTGTTATGCCTCAACAATGGTCATCAGAGGCATGTGGAGGAGGGGTGCACATGTGCCACATGCAGGAGGCAACTCAAAGAAGCCTCGTCTCTGGGAGGACTTCGCCTGGCAACACCTCCCACGAGGCAGGCAGTAGGGGACACTGTGGAGGGGCTTCTCCAATGAGGTCGTGAAAAGATCTCCAGCAATGGACGGCAAAGAAAGGTTGGATGGACCAATGGTTCCCTGTTAGCGGGCAGGCTTTGGGAAGGGCCAGGGGGGTATAAAAACTGACTGCGTCACAGCTCCCTTGGGCTCGCTACTGTTCGCTGCTCCCACTCACTCCCTCCTTTGCCCTGGCCCCAGCCTGCCTGCCTTCTGGCTCTCGTGCCCTCACTGGTTCACCTTCACACCTGTCCTGCCTTCCTGTGCCCCTGACAGCTGCCTTGCCACTTTGCCCCGCGTCCTTGCCTGGGCTACAAGCTTCCAACTCCACCGCGTCGATCCAGCCGTCGCTGCCCATCCTGCCACCCTGATCCAGCCGGGCGCCGCGACCCTGTCCAGGGTCCTGGTCCTCCCGTCCGAGCACCCACTCACGGCGTGTCCGGTGCTGTCGCCTGTGGAGCCGCGCCCCTCTGAGAGCCGCGCCGGCTCGCTAAGATCCAGCCCGCCCCCAGGCAGGCAGCGTGCACACCCCCTGCAGGCCGGACGCCGACAGCACTGCCCTGACTCGCTGGTGGTAATGCCCTCTTCTCCTCTCTGTCCCCTCTGCCTCCTCTCCCCCAGTCCTTTTCCATTTTCCTTTCTTCTCTTCCATCTCTTCTAGCCCTCTTTCGCTCAGGCAACTCCTTTTCCTTCTCCTTTTTGTAATCTGCCTTGTTTGGCTTCATTTCATTCCTGACCATCCATTTTTAAAAGAACTCCTCCCAGTTCCCCGCAGTGGAATGCAACAGTCTAACATAGGAAAAAAACTTCCTAAACAATAATAACTGAGACTAGGAATACCAATCCCCAAACAGAGAAGAAAGTCTTTTTCCTTCTCGTTGTTTGCACTCTTTCAGTTACTACAAGCCCAGCACTACATGGTTACTATATTGCCATGTTCTCTAAACAGTAACTGGGTAGAGTTGGGTCAACTTTTGGTACATATATTTTCTTACTCTGGTATGTGTGGCATAAAAACAAAAATAACTATAAATTTTACAATTTGAGCCAGAGTAAAGAGATGGGACTAAAAGGATAGTTTAAATATATGCTCCTAATTAATTAAGTAAATGTAATTCATTTAAACAAAATCCCAGTGAGCTTAATATTTGCCTAAAGAAAGATTTGGTGAGGAACTTCAGAACCTGACCTTCTTTCACTTTTTTTTACTTTTTCTTCCCTTTTTTTCCACCATGTGACAATACCACCACGTAAGCTTGCTGGTATAAGGGGGAAAATAACAAATTTGTCACTTCTAAGTCATGTAAATATAAGTAAAGATCACAGGCAAAAAAATGTGTTTAATTTCATTTCACATCTGAACTACAAGTTTAGGATAAAACTTGAAAGCAAAATTTTAGCTGCAGGAGAAGTTTTCTGAACACTTAAAGACATGAGATAATGTTACAGGACACTGAAGGAAAAAAAAGTATTTCTTCAAGGTTGAGTTTTCCCGTAAGCTAAAGGCAGCACATTTGTTTTGAGGACTGCAATGCAGACTCTGTCATGTTCCTCAAGAAGTGAGAAGAAAGAAAAAAGTTTTCCACGTTGTTAGCGGATGACAAGAAAACAAGCTATATGATGAGCCAATTCATATTTGGGGTAGATCAATGCTAGCTCGGAAAAAAGTGCTACTTAAAGCAAACCAAGAGTCCAAGTCCACATTATCACATTTAATTCAAGATAAAAAGTAGAAACTTAGCAGCAGTTTCAGCAGGGACACATTCTGGCACAAACACTCCAATACATTCAACATTTTGGTCAGCCCTGCTGCCCTGAGCTGTGTGGCCAGACCTAACAGTTCCATTTGTGCATTTGTAGGCTGAACTGCTAAAAAGTAACAAAGAAGTTCCCAAAGCTTTAATGATTGGTAGTCTACTTTGACACATCAAGAAAATACGTACATTGACACTGATTTTTTACCCTATAAAGAGTCCAGGTGCACAGCCCTCTATGAACATCTATAATGTAAAAAAAAGATCTTCTGGAGGTAATGAAAGCACAAAGGTTATCACTAAGACACTGATCCTTTCACTTTGAAAGGAAAAAATGAGAAAATTAGAAAATCAACCAGTTTGGAAAGTAGCCAAATTATTTCACCTCCGTCACAGTTACTAGAGTATTTATTTCCTAGGAAATAAATAACCCTCTGTTTAGGAACTGTATTTTACATGAATTGCTTGTATTATTGTTGGGTTTTCAATAATTATTTTGCAGCACAACTGTGTGTATGTACATATATTTCTAAGAGAAGGAAGCTGACATTTATTTTCTGTCTTATGAACACATCATTTCAGAATTAGGGCATGGGAATTTATTCCTAAATAAATAATTATTTTCTTTCCATCAGTCAAAATACTTTTGACATTCTACACATTCTATAGAACTTGTCCACCTAGACCCACTAGCTACTACAGTAATTGCAGAGGATGGTTCATGGTACCAAATAACAGAGAAGAAGAAAGAAACTTGTTCCAAGAAAGTAGTTTTTCTGTCTACCTTCTAAAGCCATAAACACAACAAAAGCAAGCCCTTACTGACCAACTTTATACGTTTAGTACTAATGCACAAATTTTAAGCCCAGGCTATTTCACCAGTTTGCTTCTAAACATAAAACAGTTTTCAATGACTCAACTTCCTTTCTTAGGAAAAATAAACACAACATCCAGCAATGTAGTATGAAAAAATATCTACAAAAATGTTTATTTGATTTTAATTTTGTTTGCTTCTTTTTAAAGCAAATAATCTACTCCCTCTGTCATCTTCCTGAATTGCATAAAATGCAATATAATCAATAAGTTATTTGAACAGGTCATCATAGCAAGATTGAAATTACCAGGTCTCTCTGTTCACTCATGAATATTTCCGCTTACCCTCCCGGGAGGAACCTGTATCACATCTTTTGTCGCATGGTACCATCATAAAGCACGTGACTAAATCAAGATTGAGAATGACTTAATCCACCATCAGTTTACAAAAATACATCACACTATAAATTCACCTCAGTCAGCTACCAGATCTCAGTGGAGTTTGAACCAACACATTGAAACTCTGAAACTTGAGTAAAACACCTGAATAGATACATAGAGGCATATGATACATATACTTTAAAAAAAGAGATCATGATCTGGAGGTTGCTTGATTTTCCAACATAGCACCTAAAATAGCAAGTAAAGATGCACAAGAAATAGACATGAATTGATATGTAAGATAGTTAAAACAGGTTTATTTCTAATTAATTATTTATTATAAATCAAATGTGATCGACTGCTAAGTTTTTCTTCAATGAATAGGGTTTATTTATTCATTTTTTTAAAAATGAAAAAATTTTAAAACTGCCTCTTTTCTCAGCAGCTTGTGAGGACTACTATCTCTTTCTGCACTAATCTGAGAAGATGTTGTGAAAAATGAGAGAAGATGATATCCTGACTTCAAAGACCTTAAACATAAACAAAAAAGACCAAAAAGGAAAGAGGGCAAGAAATTTTTTTATACATATGAATACAACTACAGTTACTTATCAGGTCTGCACTTCTGTATATATTTTGTTAGTGCAATTTCTACTGAAGCCTGTCAAATTTCACTGAACTTTTGGGTTTAGCATTTTGATTTATTAGGGGTATGTGTCATTGGTAAGATTTTGTCTACTCTCTAGGAATTTTTAAAGAAATCAATAAAGAATTAAAAGGAAAAAAAAGATTTTTAAAAGCACAAAAATTGACAGTTAATAGCCACTAAGTGGCAAAATGAGATTCAGAATCCAGATTCTTAACAGGGAATAGGCTCTGAACTGAATACCTTTGAAAAATTCAACTACAAGTGTCAGAATAAAACAAGAAAATTTCTTTTTGTGTTTTGAGTTCTTTCTGATTTCATTACTGATAGAATACACATGGCTATTCTTGGTAACAGGAAAGAGATAAATTATTCCTGAAAAGAGTGGATTTCCTTCTGGTACACACATGAGCAGCAAAATGTTCTGAAACTGTACTGGGAACTGAAGATTATGCCATGTAGTCAGGCTAAAATAGAAGTCTTGACTGCAGGCTTATCAGGTGGCTAAAAAAAGGAGGAATTCTTGAAGGGAATGTGTAACTCAAACTTCAAACCATTGATTTGTTTTAGGATTGAACAGTAAACAGCAACTATTGCAAGATGGACTGGAGAGAAACCATTAACAATAAGCAGAATTTTGCCACGGGAATTTCAACGTAGTTTTAGTATAAATGACAAATTATTAAATATATTTATGAAGAGTTACTAGGTAACCAATAGACTGTAACTATCATAAGTCATATTCTCAACAGGTTTCATATGATGACACTTTGAAGAAAAACCCATTTTTTGCATTTTTCATCTTTGAAGAAAATACATCTAATTGTTGATGCTTTCAGTCCAAACAGACACTTGAAATGTATGAAGTCTAATAACAGATGAAACCTATGCTAAAGCTGGGTTGCTGATACTTTTAAAACCACAATTTTTTTAAATAGAAACTGCGATTTTGGTTTAAAAATAAACCTTACACACCCATTTCGGCCAGTGTAATTTTTCCCATTGGTAAGAGTGAACAAAAAGAGCTGATAAAGAAAGTTAGAACCACTTTTTATACCACTTTTTCTTTGTTCATAGTGGTGAAAATTATGATGAGAAAAAGTTCCAGTTTTATATTAACTACAGTGATATTCATGTAATTCCACACAGAAAGAAATTTTACTCAGATGTTCAAAGATGACAAAAATCATTCAAAATTATTTAAATCTCTTTGAGTTTTCTTCTCACAGGTCCCTTTTTTCTCCCAGCCAATCAGCTCAACTTCTAATAAAACATGGAGAAACACTCCCTGACTATAGAGAAGTGAGACCAGGTGGTGTTTCAAGTGAAACTGGAGATCAGTTTGCAAATTCCTCTAATTGCACATTAGTGCTTCTAAAACGACACAGCAGGGAACCAAGTACAAACCTCATAGAAACACTATTTTTTCCCCTCAGAAAGCCCTACTGTGCTATGCCCTGTGGGTGACCCAGTCACCCTATTTCATTCAGTTTCTTGTCATGTTCCATGGAAGAAAAACTTCACAAAGTCTTTTCTTGTTTTAAGGTAAGACTAACTAGGTTTAAACATACTTGAGTTCTAGAAGGTTGTGTTTTCCTTGAATTACATCTTCAACCCTTCCTAGAAATGGCTCTAGAAACCCTCAGATGTACATCTGACATTTCAGAGCACATTCTCACCATGTTTGGAGGTATTCATCTAGAGGAATTTAAAGCAAGTAAAACCCGCACTGTACACCAATGCAATGACCAGTAAAGCCTTAAGGGGACATTTGTGATGAGTATGGTTTCAGATAAGGTCATGTTTGAATGGGTGTGGCTGGAAGGACAGTCTGTTTAGAGTCTCAGCATAAATGAGGTTTTGCTGGAATGGCAGCTCATTGATATATCTAACTGATTGAATTTTTACCCCATAACCTGAAGGATGCCCATTTAGAGATTGGGAGCCTTTTGTGACTGAAATGCAAAATTTTTAATATATATATGGACGTGACGCATGAGAAGCAGAAAGGACTACAGACATTCCATGGACATATCTTTCTCTAAATAAGAAAGGATAAAGCAATAAGAAAACCTTAGAAGGATACACAAGCAAACTAGCAACTGGTGGAGAAAGAGTACTTCTCAAGGTTAGTCAGAGCAATGGTCTGACAAAGAAAATCTCTGTCACCAAAACAAGGAGAAAGTCTGCTCACTGCCAGCCTGTGGCTGGTATTTTAAAGGCTACAGCAATAAACAGCACATAAAGTGGCAGGGTCAGAGGACCATGAAGTCATATTTATATGATTGGGTTTATTAGCCTTGAAGACTCTGCAGCAAGGTAATTTTGCTTTAACTTTCTTGTGAGCAACACCAATCTGGCTTGGTTCTCAAAATTACCCCAGAGAAACTGTGTGCACATGAGTAGTGAGTATACAAAACCTGGAATAAAAGTAGGTGCAAGCATATGTCATGCAGGCAGTCATCCCTGCTTCTCAGAAATACCAGCCTTCATTTGATAGATATCATTTTCTTGCTTTGTCCTTGTACAAGACATTTTTACGTCTTTCCTTCTCTCATGACTGGCCCAGCTGTGCTGGCTAGTGTAGATGAGACTGAAGCCTAACCAGATCAGTGAGTGACTGCCAGTCATACAAGGGTCATATAGTCCTGTATGCTCTAAAAATTGAAAAAAAGGCCACAAAAAATCATTAGGAAAAGTAGGTCTTGCCTTATCGGTCAAGAACAGCTACAATGCCCACAAGATCTCCAAACTGCACAGCATAAGGACTCACAAAAGGTTTAAATAGATACACAGAAGCCACAAGCCATACTTGGGAAACAATTTTTATGCTTTTCCACATGAAATATTTTTTCCTTGAAAGTACACAGAGTCACGCAGTGTGAATGCATGTTGCAAACATAAGATGAAAAACATTAATAATAATAATTTGCACAGCAAAAGTGGCCAATAATGTGGATATTTTCTTTTTTCTACCAATCTTTCCTGGCAAAAATATGCAGAACTGGCTAAGTGCCTTTTCTTTGTCAGGTAAGAGTCTGGGTGTCCTAAGCCATTTTTATATTGTGCACTGTGACACCCTTGCCTTCTGTTCTATTTGTGGTAGGGTGACCCTGATATTAAATGGCCACTCAACCATTAATATTGTTTAAGAAATACAGTGGCTCATACACATCTCATTAAGTTTAGAACCAAGAAAGTGACTATTTGAGCAGAAGAGACAAAAAGACTTTACTGTCCTCTGAACCTGATAACTGCCTTAAGGAGTACGTAATGGGTTACAGCCGTAGACTCAGGAAATACAGTGGCCACCTTTTCCATTAAAAGTCAAAAGGATTTAGTACCTTATGCCCTTAATATACCTTTCAGAATTGCTACTGTCAGCCACTACCACAAACCTACTAATTTGCCTCTGTCTATTATATTCTAATTGTAGCTAACAGCTTGCACATGATATCAGTCCTCTTCTTCAACTCTGATAAATATGAAACATAGCTTTGACCAGACATTTCCTTCCTTTTTCCACCAAAAGGCCAGTGAGGGACACGCAAGAGCTGTTTGCCAGCCAAAGATGACTTTCCTGATCATCATCCAGACTGAATATTTTGCCAGTGATTTTCCTGAATGCATGCCAATGCCAAGCAGCACCACTGCAAGTTTTAAATGGATCAAACATAAAATGGTTTATATCAAAAGCACAAAACCCAAACAATGGATAGGACATAGCAAGATGTATTGCATCCTTCCTCTGCACTGTTCCCCATAGGAGGGCATGCCATGATGCAGAGAAGGTAACAGCAGGTCCTCCTCAGAGATTACCTCTAACACAGCCCTTGACATTCAGAAAGTCTATATTTACATAATAGTATAGTGCATATCATTTTCCAGTTCTTCTGGTGGATATTGGTCTCCCTGTCTCAACATCTCTCTGCCACTGGTACTATGGTCATACCAATGGTTGAGACACCTTCTCAGGTCAAAGATGTTATTACTCACTTAGATGTTAAACACTTCGTTATCATTCATTCCTGAAAGCAGTTTTATCAATGTCTGCAAAATGCTTTGAGCAAGTTATTCCCCCTGTCCAGTAGGTGCCTCCTATGGAAGATGACTTGCCTGAACCCAGTGCAGGAAAAGAGGGAGGCGTGCAGATAGGAGACAGGCTTTCCAGAATGAACATGAGCAGAACCTGAAGTGCAGCAGATGGGTGTGGTTCAATGTAAGCAGCACATTGAATGAAAATGAGCACGCTGGAAGCAGCCTTTACTAAAATGGTTTTCATCAAACCTTTTTTGGTTCTTTTACATTTTGTTTGCTTTGTTTAAGCTTTTCTTGGGGAATGATGTCCTTTTTATGTTAAAACAATTAGCAGATTAATGCTAATTTATTTGATCACCATTTGACTGTGGTGTTCATCCAATACATTTATCTTTTCCTCATTACAGATATTAATTTAACCTGTGTGTGGAACCCAGTCTGTGCATGAAATCTTTAATCACCCGCGTTACTCCTCAGAAAACATATAGACATTTACAATTCACCTTTTATTACGGTTATGAACAGAACAACCTTCCTTTCAGTCACTTCATTCTGTGCTTCTTGTCCAAATCTGAGAGCAAACACAAAACTGATTTTGGTTCTGCAAATCTGCAAATGGCACCAATGGTAAAAAGAGCAATTTCAACACTTCTTGATATTTCAGGGCTGATATTGCCTGACCCTAGCGTGGATTTACATGACTACAAAGCTGCCCTTGAGTTTTGCTAGTCTTTACCCAGCACAGAATTCCCAGCAATTCGTGAATTCTCCACACTGATAGCAGATTTCTTTTGCCAAAGAGTCATCCTTTTGAACATTTTTGTTCTAACACAGAGGTGTGAAGGAACTTTATGTAAAGCCTGAATTGTAGCTCAGATATTAATGAGTAGGTGTAAATTAAGCACCTGTAATTCCTTGGGGTTTGTTGTTGGAGTTTTTTGACATTCATATCCATTTCATGTCCATTTTTTTCAAGTTACTGGCCTTTCACCAGTATCCAGTGCCTTGGATTTTTGTGCCATTTTTAGTGGGTTTCAGCATCACCTCAATTACATGTGCAGTATTGCAGTTATCGCTAGATGAATTTCCCCTTCACTTTCACCTCACTAGATGAGGAATTTTGTGCCAGAAGTAAACCTGGCCCATCCTAAACTGAAGAAGCTGGAAATGGAGAGCTTCATTTGGTAGAGGATTAAAATTATGCCTCATGCACAATAAACCAGAAAACGGCCATACAATCTGATTAACAGATTTTTATTTATCCTGTAGCCTTCACTGATTTTTTTTCTCCTTTGTATTCACTAATAACATGCCTCTGATTTTCTGCTAATGAATTAGACTTCAGCTGTACAGTATTAAGCTTCTCTTCAGCTTGTTCCACTGGATACATTGTTTTCTTGAAATAAACCCTTTACAAGTGAATGAATATTAGCCCTAAGCCTATACTTATGAATAAAGGCTTATTTGTGATACCAAATTGTTGTACAGATAGACCCTTTGATGTCATTACTGAATATTTTGCAGTGTAAGGCAAAGATGCAACATTATCTAACACTGAATATTATGTTAGGGTAGGAGAAAAAAAAGCAGTTAATTTTGATTAGGACTCTCAGATAATTATGGCAAGATTTTTCCTTAAGGAAAACAGACTTCATTAAAATACACATGTACTTTTTCACCTCACATACATTTCAGATTAACCTCTTTCTAAAATAACAGCTGATACAAGTTGGCTCATTTGTGATATATGGAGTTTGCTGCACCCTGACGATTTATTGTCCACTGGCAAAAAAAAATCTTTAATTAACTATTTTAATCTCATTTGCTGAGCCCCAGCTACAAAATATCATTTTTCTTTTTTACCAAGAAAGTGGGTGCAGTCAGACCTACGTCTTCAGTAGGTGTTAGATGCTTTACTGTATGAAAGTTTGATTTTGGCCATAGGGTGGATTGGCCTCATCCTCTGTAAACCATATATTGCAGATGGGTTTCTCAATGGAAAAAAAAACAACCAAAAAACAAACTAACAAAAAAATCCTCAAAGAACCTTACCATGGAAGTTTTCAAGATGAAATTTTTGACTAACAAAAAACTTATTTTGTTTCCTCATGCACAGTCACACCTATATCAGAGAAGTAAGACATAGGAGGTTGTAAAAGAAAAACTACATTAACAACTTAAACCAGGCAAAGAACACTTGCTAAATATCGCACAAATCCTTAAACTGGTTTCTGCAGCAGCCAGTAGCAGTTATAAGACTGAATTTTGTAATCTTCAAGTGAAAGGTTAGGGAGAAGAGTAATAATGCTTTTTCTGAACCCACTTGTCATTGCTGGAGAGCGTGTCCTCCTCATCCAGGGCAAGGTCACCAGGCACAACTTCTTTGGATCATCAGTTGCCTACTCTTATTAATGTGCTTTGAATCATGGAATTTTTCACACATCACAAGCAGTAGGACCATTTCTGGTAGAACTTTCTCTGATGAGATCAGAAAAAGTCTCTATTCACCTTCTTTGCTGGAAGTATGAGACAATTTGCAGGTGAGCACTGTCAAGAGTGTTCTTCTATTTAAGGGGAAGACTTTTCATTCATTTTCGGGTTCTGTTACTGAGATCTATCTTTATTATAGAGTGTCTTTTGAATTTCAGTTTGATTTCAGTCCATTTTAAAGACTGGTGTTCAGCAAAGCACAGAGGCCTCAAGAAATCAACAACCAAAAATCACACTTCTGAGTGTTTAGGGAATGGCAACGAAAGCAGGAAGATAGGTAAGATGTACATATAAACCCCTCCTCCCCTCCTGTTCTCAGGGAACACAAACAACAACCAACGCCCACAGAAAGGTCTGGGGTGCACCTGGCAGATTTTCAGACACATCTGGGGTAAGATTTATACAATTATAATGGCTAAAATTGCAACTCAGTATCTGTTCTTGGCAGCATGTCATTAGACAACATACACAGAACAGTGAGGCCATAAAACAACTCCAGTACTCAAGAATTTTAATCCACTCTACACTCGACAGCCAAAGAAACTGGACTGAGATATTACTAGAAGAGATCTTTTCATCTGCTACTCTTAGTCCTCAGTGACTTCTTTACAATAAAAAATTGATGGCATTTTTTTAACAGTCAGTATAAAGGGAGTTTGTTGTGCTTCATAGAAATGTCCCCCAGAGAACAAATCTTTTATCCCATTATTTACTATTTCTATATACACTGAAACAATTTAAAGTTAGAAAGATTTCTAATGTGGCGGAGGCTGGAATACAGAGGTGAAAGCCTTTCCATCACTTGGAAAGGGTTCTGAAATATCAGCCAACCAGCAGCTACTGGCTCAAATGCACTGCAGTCCTGATGGATGGATAGCTTAATGCTGCTATGGTACCCTGCTGATCAATTTATCACACCAGCTATTTCTCCACCATGATCCCCTCAAGGAAAAGAAGGGACTAGGGAGAATAGAGCCAGGGACATAAAAAGAAGTAAAATAAAAATAATCTCCATCAGGCTAGTAGCAATTTCCCAGTGACACCAGCATCTGACAGGGCCTTTGTACGATATAATGATGGAACCTGTAGTAAGTGGTGTGTCATCTCATAGCTCCCACCGTTACAGCTGCAGGGCAGGGGGTGTCAGAATGACAGCTGACAAGAAAAACTTATAACCTAAATTTCATTTATATGGTATTTTTGACTAAAAGAGGCAAAATGAGTTGTTTCAACTAGTAGCATGATATTATTTTTTGTTGTTTAAGAAATTCTCTTTTCTAGGAGCGCAGATCTCCTGCCAAAGTTACGGAGACTATTAGTGTGTGGGTTTTAATCTCTCGCTATATCATACACTTAAAACTTCCAGTACTGCTCTTTAATAAATATAAGAAGATAAAGATGGTAAGCTCTACCTTCAAAGGAGAAAGCTTTTGTTACCCTGATAGTTCTTGCTGAAAGTACCAATAATGAAATTTGGAATTAAAAAGGCCTTGAAACTTGTTCAACGTATAAAGAAAGAACATTTAGAAAAAGCCTGGTTATCTTTTTCACATAGCATGACAAACTCTTCAGAGTGACATATTTAAATCAGTGGTTACTTGAACTGAAGAAATGAATACATTAATAGTAATGTAAATTCCAAGAGCTAAATTTGAATTTGGGCAGTTTAGCTCAACATGAAAAATTATTCTGGAAAACTTACATGAGATCTTCAGTTACTGGTAAATGAGCTGATTTTGAGTCAGTGTTAAACTCCTACATTTGGAAGACTCAAGTGTAGAAGCACAGACCTCCCCGGACAGGGTAAGAAAGGAAGTCTGAATAATATTCTTTACTTTTTCAAAGTGGAAGTAGGAAACAGGTCTGATAAGAGATTTGGCTCAAAGCAGTGTATATTGAGTGAAGGAGTTTGGAAGCAAGAACAATAATTTCCAGTAGAATGAGTTCAGATATCAAATGGAAAGCAATAGTCTTGGATGATACAATGTCAGCTTCTTTTCTGTCCCTTCTTTAGCTACCAAAAAACTTCAATAAAAAAAATTATCTACACTATCTATACTATCTATTCCATTTTCTGAATTTTACAGAGGCAATAGGTCTAGATTTCACCTTATATTTTTCATCAAAATGTTATTGAAATAGTTATTTGTCTTCTGTTTACAGTGACTGAAAGCCAGGGACTTTGTCAAATGAAGTGAGTATTTGAAATATGCTTTTAATCATATTTAATACTGATGCAGAGAAAATTATTCCCCTTCCTCCCCAAATCAAGAAAGAAATAAAGAAAAACATTAAAAAAACACCATCTATAGAGTACTTTGATAAGATTTTTGCTGTCTAATGCTGGAAGAGTATTATGAGGAAATGTATTTGTCCCATTCTTTAGTTGTTTCTTAGACATCTGATATAGGCCTTAGTTGGAGACAGGAGGCAGATTTAAATCAGTCATCTGATATCTTCATGAGGAGGGTGGTGCATCACTGGTCATAGAGAGAAGCTATACCTTGTGTGCCACTGGCAGTTTTCAAGACAGTCACAATAAGCCATAGCCGAGGTTATTTTCATAATTATGCCATTTCAAGGAGGATTCTGGACCTCCAGAGGTACCTTCTAACCAACATTTCTTTACAGAATTCCATTAATATCATTGTATTAGTACATTATATTCTTATAAAATACTTCTAAATTTTAAATAAGTTGAATATAGACTTGTTAAATTTGTACCTATATATTTTTAACTTTCTATAAATTGTTCATATTTAATAAAAAAACTGAATAGAAAAGTAAAGTAGGCTTTCATGTCCTCTCTTTTCAAGCCAAACAGAACACACACTTCCTGATCACTCATTCACACAGAAATTAAAAACACACTTAAGCAGAGGTGAGGACAAATAGGTTTAAAAACACCTGGTGGCCTCCAAAACTTACAAAATGAACTGCTAAAGCATTATTTTAACCCATTATTTGAACCCACCATTATAAAGCTGTGAGGAGAAATTACGGTTCCTGCTAATTGGTGGGTTTGGGAGGATGGATTTGATGTGTCATGAAACAGCTCGCTAACCAGTATGTGGTACCTAACAGCACAGATAACCCAGGGTCTTTTCCACTGGAAAAGGTGGCAAGTAGAGGAAAAAGCTCTCGGAAGACTGCAGATGAAGACCCTTGTCTCAGACAAGGGGAGGGTCATTTGGCTGCACTGCCTTAAAGGCCCTGAAATCAGAGTGCAAGAACAAAGATCCCACTGGTGGCAACCAGATGAATTACTGTTTAGCAAACTGCCTTGGATTGCAACAAAAAGAGGTTCCTACTGCGGGTGCTGTACTTCAGTGTAACAGTAGAGCTCACTGACATGTGGTTGTCACTGATTTGCTGCCTGGTACTAAAAAGAGAAGAGAGAAATCATTTCTGTGGGCTTTTAGAACAAGCTCTTTGCTTTCTGGTTACAAGATGCTTATAAACAACAAAATATTTTTTTCTTGCTTCATGGGAGAGAGAAAACATTAAAAAAACCTCAACATCCTGCATCCAGATGTGCTGCTTTTTTTTCTAGAGGTGTCTTGACTGAACATCTGTATTGAATACTATACATAATGGAGTTCTTCCTAGGAAAAAAACTTTTTCTGAGGGTATTTGTTGTCGTTTTCTCAGAATACTCTCTTTGTTTACTTCCCCACATTGAACATGATTTTAAAAGGTATTTGCCTAGAGATCATGAAAGAATGGGGGTTTGGTTGTTTTCTTTTTTTGCTTCCTGAGCCCCTAACACAGGAAAAAGACTATGATATTTACTATAATTATTTCTTTTAGACAAGGACTTTCGCGAAGACACAAATATGATATCCACAGCCCCTTTAGACACCTCACTTAAGTAATCGAATCTTTTGCTCTTCAAGAGCAGCCTATTACAAAGCAAATTGGTGCTTTGTTTCTCTTTAACAATTTTTCTTCTCTGATATCCTAATCTTGCCAGTCAGTTAGCAGGAGCACGTTCTTCCATTTGCTTGAATAAACTACTATAAAAAGTACTCAATGACCTACATGAATATAATGTTCAATTTACTCCCTAGGACTGAATGACAAAGGAAAGGTGACTTTTAATGATTCTAAAAGCATTGAATGAGATCAATAAACCATCAAAGATTTGATCCCAGGAGACCTCTTAGCAGCTCTCTTTGCTCATAGTTTCCTTTCAGAGAAGATTGTATGTGAAAATTAAGTTCTCTGTCTGTTAATGGATTTTTAGGCTCTTTCATATGCATTAAGTATAATTAGCACCTGCATTCTTCAAGCTTTCAAGAATGTTACTTGTGTCTGTCTGCTATTTTCTTGTTTTGATGAAAGTTGCAACCCTTCATCCTCAAGAGCTTTGTAATAAAAAAATACTTTCTGCAGGAAAATGATGCCATAAGTAATTATTTGATTTAGCAAGAAAATAATTTTTTTCACAGAAAAGTCTTATTTTTAAGTTTATTTTGAATAAATAGATTAAAAGTTAAATACTAAAGATAAATATAGACTCTTCTAATGCGTCTCATTCAGTTCATTAGGAGTATTTATGGTTTGCATGGCAATCTGAGTTCCTTTCTAGTTCTATTTTCCCTGAAGAGAGAAAGCAGAATGTCTAGGTATTTCCTGATTTTAATGCACCATGGGAATGGTATCCATATGAAAGGGTATTTTGGTGGGAAAAAAAGTTATATCAATCAGTTCAACAGCAACAGAAATTAATTAATTTTAACAATAAATTAGGTTTGCAAGATGTCCTGATTTGTATTACTGACTCTCACTAACCTGATTGATACAACAGCAAAGAATTACTCTTAGAAGTCTACATTATGGAAATGTATATGGCTTTGTTTTTTTCCCTTTTTTTTGCTTCCTGGGTCATAGGGGCAGCCAGAATTTCAGGGGTTTGGCAGATGAACATTTTTCTAATGGAAGTTTCTTCTATGTAGAGATTACCACTGCTTCTGAGCATTTACTTGTATAAAATCTGCTTGTAATTGAAGCAGCTTTTTTTCTGATTTCAGATATATTACGGCGACTGGAACACGAATGTCCCAGTGTTATACTAGCACATTAGAGACATAAAATTGAAGCAATCTGTCAAAAGTGTAATTGTGGTATTTCTCAAGCTGAGCTCTATACAGAATCCACATCTTGTAAACTTACTAAGTCATGTCCACCTATTTTAAAATATACATATGTATTTGTAAGACAAGGGAGAATGAAATGGATACGCATAGATAAGAAAGTACAGTAATTGCCAAAATGAATGTAAATAGAAATCCAACTAACCTGACATGCCTTCTCTGACAGAGGGGCCTGATACACCAAAGAATAATCACACATATAATTAAATTTTTCAAAAGAGGATTCATGTTTATAAAAAACTGCCCTTGTTGCAATTTGCTAGAACAGGGATTTTGTGTGCTAGATTAAGTTAATGGACACATTTTGACAATACAATCTTGTCGTCCTCTTCTTTAAAGGAACTCTGTTATGCTTGTATAACATAGTCACGAAGCTGTAAGTTTAAAGGTCAAATGGACCTGTTTGTAAGTTAAATTGACATTTAAAGCAGTTTGCTGGAGTGTGGCTACCTGATTCAATGGTAGGTTTGAATTTCAAGGTGTTTTCTGAATTCTATTGCTTTCTTCATTACTTCTCACAAAACAATGAACCCATCACTGGCTGTCTCTTCCTTCATTTCCTCAGCGGAAAAATAGAAATGACAAAGCAAAGCAAAGCCATCTTGTTAATTTGATCAATTCACAACACACTGTTTGAGCCTGAGGCTGGCAGTCAGGAAGTGCACACATCTTCCCTGTGCTCTTTACGTATTATGCATGTATACAATATGCACACAGGCGCTCAGAAATACTTCTTACTAAAGGAAAGACACTAAAAATCTTGCTCAGATAAATTGAATACTTGGCTATGTTATTAGAGAGCTGTAATTTTACATGGAAATTTATAAGCAATTTTTCGTGTAGTTTCCCACATGTTTCCTTAGAATAATCCCATTATACTGAAATGAAGCCACATTCCCAGAAGCATTGGTGACTTTTAGGCTAAACTAATGTACTTGGAACGAAGCCACAGAAGTCATTTTAGCAGTATTTAGAATTACAACCAGTTACTGAAAGGTATGTTATTTTCACACTGAAGTACAAGCCCTTCTCTTTACTAAGCAATAGAGGGATTTTTTTCCTCCCAGTCTTTTCACTAACCTCTAATCCCTCCTACATTTTCCAAACCTAAAATGGCTTTTTGTAATGTTCATTTGGCAGAGGAAATTCAAACTTAACATTTTCCACAAAATTTTCTCATTTTTTATTTGTTGTTAAATTTTCCATGAAAATATAATTTGAAAAATTGAAAATTGCTCCCATTTTTCTTTTAGAATAGCCATTATTTTAAAAAATAAAAAGTAATTCCCTGATTCTTGTAAGGCAAGTCAGCTGGATTAAACTGCAAATCTTCTCCTGACTTCAGTATACTCAGACAAATCCAAATTTCATTCCATATCAAATTGTAGTTCTGAATTCAGGTATGTTATTTAAACTCTCTAACTCCCTTGTCTCAAGTCAAAATCATCAAAGGTAACTTTGATGTGCAGTGTCTGAATTGTGGAAAGCCTGTAGCTCATTACAAAAGGATTTACATGATGATAAAACATTTAAAAATTTAAATTGTTGCTAATAAGAATCCTTCTCTGAAATCAGAGTGCGTACCTTCTTTCCATGTTTTATCTTCCTTTGCCCTTCAGGCAGACTCTTTATCAAAGCAATAAAAGAAAAAGATGCTTAATCTGATCTATACCCTGTAGGTTATGGACAGAAATTTTGTTTGGCATTGACAGCAACCTCTGAACTATTCCCAGCAATGCAACTGTAAGAAATCTGAGTACTGGAAACACAACTGGTTCAAAAATCAGTAGAATCACCCCGAGAACTTTAAATCAGACCTCTCACCTAGACTCCTTATTAAAATAAATTGAAATCAGAAAGCTTCAGACAAACATGAAAACAGGTATTCTCCGTTCATGATGGTAAATATCTGCATAAGACTTGGCTGAACTGAATTAACAGTAATCACATTACTTTCTTAAATCAGAGAGGAATCCAGGTCTCCTATTTACTAGCTCACTTAGCTCTATGTCAATGTAATTTTCCTGTCAAAATATTGACTAAAAATAAAATAAATAGAATTATTATTGACCAAACAAATTAAACAGTGCATTTTCTGGCAAAAAAACCACTTTTTTTGTGTCTTGAAAAATAAAACTACTTCCTGTCAACCTAATTTTATTAAGGACAGTAATATGTAATGGAAAAATTTAAAAAGTAAATAAAAGCAACTACACTTTTGTAGAAAAACAGTCATAGATGACTACATTATGAACCAACCCTCATAAGACAGTAGAAATAACTGGCTTTCCTTAGCCACTATGATGGAGTTAAAGAGTTTACGGATACATATCACATGTATGTTATCTAATCTGTACCATGTTTCCAACACGTTTTAAATATTCTTTTAGACAGAAAAGGGACTGCATTACTGGCTGAGCGCTCACCATGGCTGTATACACTTCAACTCCTCTATTTTCTGGCAAATTATTTTCTCTCCTCTAGAGTCCAAAAAACCAGGGTAAAGCTCAATGTACAACAGCATTTCCACAGAATCTATAATGTCACAGAAAAATCGCATCTATCAGTTCTCTACATCACTCTGAAGAACCTTCAAAGTAGTTTTCATAACTTCTTCCAGATTTCCAGCTCACCAAAAGAAGACTTTTACATGTAGTTATATATGAGACACATGAGAGGTTATTCCCTCCCAGCAGGTAAGGGAAGCTTGAAAAAATCAGACAGGTTGAAGTTAACAATGAGAACAAAACTATGACTAATCCCATGTGGTTGGTTAATTGTTGTGTTTTTACATTTACTCTGTCTATATTTTTTTTCCTTTTTATTTTTTTTCCTTTTTATTTTTTTTCCTTTTGTCATCATTCTTTATCTGTTTCAGGGACTGGACAAACAAGAAGTGCTGGAAGATAAAATTCATGTGATTCCTTTTGACTCTGAATGCTCAACCTTCAACTTCACTTTTTCACACAAAAAAACATCCTTACTTTTTAATCTTTCAGAAGTGCAATTAATTTGTGTTGATTTGTTTCCTTGGTTTTCTAAATACAGAAAGATTCAGTATTATTTTCCAGAATTTTTGAAAACTTTTTTTTTTCCTGTTTATATTCCTTATGAAGGCTTAATAAGATCATTCCATGCCTGGACTGTAAAAAAATCCAAAATATAGAAAAATACCACAAATGGCTTCTGAGTGCACAGGGACCACAGCTTCTCAGAGATATCTGCCAGCTCACCACTGAGTAAAAGCAAAAACCATCACGAACCTAGAGGTAAACATTTCACCAGTAAATTTAGTTTTCCCTTACTTAAAATGAAACAAAATGACGCTGGTTAATTATACATGGACTGGGAAAAAAGACTCTTCATAGAATAGGACTATGAGATCTATTTAGGCAATATGACAGGGGCTGCTATGATCCAACACCTTCATACGTCACATAACTTCACATGCTGCTGAACAGCCACAATCAGTGTCAGCAAACAAGTAAGATGAAACATTCTGACAAAACATTTTTGTCATTTTTAAAAGCTACCAGAAAACAGCTTTATTTCAGTGAAATACCATTATGTCAATGAAATCCCCCTGGAAAAAAATGCAGTCAGAAAACAGCCTTTTTCTCTTAGCTTTGTTATCCATGTACTCTCCATATTTCCAGCTGCAAGGCTTACAAACCAATGCTCCAAATCACTCTAAGTCAAAGTGCTCTCAGAAAATTTCGGCACTACAAAATAGGACAACTGACCAACTTCAAGCCTTAGCCTCAACTGTTTAACGGTGAGCTCACTTTCTGATACTGTTTTTGGCCCCTCTGCCGCTTCTTTACCTCTTGTGTGAAGGGAACTAAAGCTGAATGATGCTGTTTCTATCCTCATCTCACTCTTACATAGCAACACAGTCACAGCCCCAGTTCTCTAAAGTAGCCAAGGTCTGGCTTATCACCATACATCCATTCTTGTGACAGCTACAAAAGCCAACAAGAGGTAAAGGGGATTTGATTATCCTGGGACAAAAAAAAGTAAAAATCTCTCTTCAGAGTACTGAAAAGCTCTGCTGATGACATCCTAATACTAAATGAAGTGGGCTTGGGTGCATTTCTCTAACCATGAGGGTAAACTGATAAAAAAGGCAGGTTTTACATGGCTACTCTTTTTCCTCTCTGCCCCCACAGGATGGTCTCATTCCTACAGTCCTAGGCACAGGCCATGCCCTGACCCGCATCCAGAGTTTATGCCAACAGGGGTTTCACTCTTACTGAGTCACACTAGTGAAGCAAATGTAACACAATTTCTGAGCAATAGAGCACCATCCTCCACTACATGGGTCAGGTCTTCTTAAAGTCCTTCCTCCATTGAAGAATTTAAGCATATGTTTAATGGTGTTAAAAAAAATGAAGAGTATTTTAGTTCCTTCAAAATAAAGAACAAAATCAAGCATCTGCTGAGCCACAGACTAAATCCCTAAGGACCTTGGCACTTGTCTGTACAGAAATCGCTCCCTTTCCTGCTGTCACAGCTGTCAGCACTGATGGTCAGCTGCCTGCTGTTGGCAGTGGAGATTCCTCAGCTGTGACCCTCTGGCCAAATGACCATCAGAACTGGAATGGGTTGGGCTACTGTCATTGTAGGCAATCAGAAGGTCAGCAAAATATTATACACAGGTGAGTACACACATTGTATATACGTACAGGATCTTGCTTGTTTGATAGATCTGTAGGCAGTATCAGATGTGCTCTTGTGAGTAAATACATTTGCCTCCTTGGTGTCATATAAAACTCTTCCTTCTTAGGCCAAAACTAGTGTCCACTTAAAACAATAGAAAATTACTCATCATTTAAATAAGTATATCCCATTAACTGCGCAGAACTCCAGATTATTTTAATCACAGTTACTATATATGACAGTAAACTCTCAATTTTATAGTTTGTCTCATGTCTCATGAAATCACATTTTAGCAAATTTTGGGCTTTTTAAAAATTGCTAACCTAAATATTCAGTGAATTTTGAAAATTTAAAAAAAAAAAAGAAATAAGAGTCATGTTATTCTCAGTTAGTCCTCCTGATTATCTCATTATTTGAAGTGTATACCAAAATCCATATTCATTCTAATCTTGCTGGACAGCTGGTAGAATTGCTAAATACCATTATTTCAGACAAGATGGTGTACCAAATTAATCCAAATATTCAGACAGCTTTGGCCTGGTGGAGGCTAATTTGTCTTTTAGCAGTAAAAATCAAAACCATGTTAGCAACAAACATGCAAGTTGTTGTTCATAAATTCTGCAAGTGACACTCTAGGGAAAAGCATGACCATGTGAAACAAATTCTTTACTGTAATTACAAACACAATATTTTTAGTGATATCTCTATTTAAATTGTGTTTACCCAAAGTAATGGAGATGTAATAATTTCATTGTTTTATTTAGAGTATTAACCATTCTAGTCTTTGTGCAAATGACCCTGCATGGAAATCCTACTACTTGATCATATGACCATTTCCTGTATATGGGCAAAACTCTTATAAATGGCCCTGTGCTACTCAGGCTTCTCAATTTCCTTCTCTCCCACCTTTGATCTTCTCACTTTTGTTTTATCAGCATCATATTCCAATCTTCTGCCTTAAAAAGATTGCAACTGCCTGTGGCATCAGTTAAATTGAGGATTTGTACCGATGGTAAGAAAGCAGTTCTCCAGTTAGGGAAATAGGGACTCTCCCACACATACTTGGAATTTAGGGCTCAGGCAGTGCCAAGATAATGAAGTGCCATTCAAGGCTGAAAAGCTGCATAGCAGTGCTGTGTTGTCCTGCATGGCGGGTTCGGAACATGCACACGAACGCCGAAACACACACAGTCCCGCCCATGATGCCCTGTGGGAGCAAGATAGGATATGTCACACACATTGCATACACCTCCCCTGCTCTTAGAAATTACCATGACCAGCTTCTGTGGACCACTGTCCCTAGACACAATGTTAGCCAGACCTCTGATTTGAATAGTTAATGCTGTTCTTAGACATTCTTATTACTGGATTAAAGCAAAGAAACAAAACTCTGGACATAGTTTTTACAAATGCTACTTGAGAAGCAGTGTGCAGCTGTGCAGTTGAATGTTGTGAATGTCATTATTGTAACATGAAGTGCAAGATAATGAAGTCTCCATGAATAATTCTGTTGTTATCCAGTCCTAACACAAATTCAGAAATGTTCTTTTCCTCTCATTACAGAGGACTTAATAAATAAATTGTACACCGCCAAGCCTTGACTGTTCTCTCAACTGTTGTTGCTTTTGCTGCCACAAAAGGAGTGTTCTTAATTCTCTTCAAGAAAACATATAAGGTCCCTCAGGAATTTAGAAGAAATTAATTTAATTTTATAGTCTTGAGTCTATTCAAAAGTCTTGTAACTTTCTTCAGCTATATGAATTTCAAACAAAATACAAGCTCTCAGTCAGCTCAGAGTTTATGTGTTTCACTTATGAAGGCTATTCTGCTCACTTAATAACAAGGCACTTCTGGAATGCAGAAGTATGAAAACTCTTTTCATCCCCGATTATTGAAGGTGCAGCACACTACCCCTGACCTTCATGTAAGCATGGAAGAAGTCCCTGCTGTTCTTCAGTCTTATCAGCTGCAGCAGGTGTCACAGGAAACAGAGTGAAAACTCCACATATATTCAGGTTGTTGCTGACAGTTCTGACAGTCAGGTTAAAGAAATCACTTGGAACTTCATCCACATTTAAGACAGTGATTTAAAGTATTAAATTCCTTTTAAAAAGAATTTCACTTAGGTTACAGAGAAAATCATAAAATTCCCTTACATTCTTCCCCAGATAGTTGTTGATTTTTTTTTTTACTTAGTGATACTGACAACTCACATACATTCACTAAGAGTTACAATGGCTCCAGTGTGTCATTTACCCATGCTACAAAAAAGGACATTAGCAACAAGATACCCTCTCTGTATTTTGACTTTTTTCTCAGTGCAAAGACACCGTAATCAAAAGGCAAAATAAAATTTTCTTTCAGTGCTGTTCATTTCTTGTCTATCTGCAAAATATCAGTGCATGAGACTCCAGTTTGTCAACATCCAAGAAGTCCTTGAGCTGGGAAAGGGGTGAGGGAGATACCCTATGCTCTAGTGCTTGTCTGAGATACACATGGGCACAATCAGTAACATGGTTACATCTTACTGCTAATATAGTTTAATTTATAATCTGATAAAACATGATAGGTAAATATATTTTCTAATTAGAGAGGATAATGTTGCATCAGAGATACAGAAAAACACTAAATAAACACACAGAGCCTCTAGGAAATATAGTAATACTTATGTGTTACGCAATTACTTTAAATATCTGTGTAATCAAGCACAAACTCATTCTTTTTAATATTTTCTATTCTGCCATGAAATCTATTGCTTTCAGACGATCTTTTAGTATAGGAAAGAAACAAATGCCTTCCTTCTGTTTTCACCAAGAGATAGAATAACACACAATATGTATGGAAAGTGTTTTTCTGCAAGATTTCAGAGATTAAAGCTTCCAAAGATGCATATCTCTGTTCCAATTATGTTTCTTACTATTTTAACTTACTTTTTTATATTCACTAACCAGGACTTTGAAACATGCTTGAGCAGTCCAGGTTCAGGGGAAAAAAACCAGCGAGGTGTTTCTGTCATTCTAGGTGCTGGAATAAAGGTTTTGACGAAGTAATCAAAATGTATTCAGTTTGCAGGAAGGAAACGAGTTCTGCGATACAGTGCATCACTTTACACACCTCTCAGACCTGACCCACAGCCTTTCTAGTTGTTCAAGGCTTATGAACCCACACTGATACAAACCACTTCCTTGACAAAAAGTTACCATCACTTCAAGAACCCTGCACTCTGGGGAAAACATGCATCCAGGCCAACTTAGTTCACTGGTGTCTCAAGAGGGAACTCAACTTGCAGTGCTTGTAAGGGTAGACTCTACAGTCAGGTCAGTGTTTTGAGGCACCAACACCAGCAGAGCATCTCTGAAACCAAGTGAGGGAAAAGTCTGCAGTATAACCTACTTTGCCATTTTCTGTTAGAAAACCAGAATGCTCCTCTACTAAAGTGTTTTCCCAGGCTCACTGCAAAATAAGGAAAAGCAGGTCTCAAAACAAGAAAAACAGGTAAGCATCACATTGGTGGGAATGAAACTCAATCTTCCTACCCATTCTTCTGTATAGTCATAATACTTGTCAGGGATGTGAGACCCATGTCTCTAAGTGAACTTCACTCAGCCACCTGTGCCTTATTGCTCACTTCAGTACAACTTAAATGATAACTGGAATGCATAATGCAGAATACAGACCTGACTTTCTGTACAGACCAAGCTAAAGTCATGGGCCATCAGGATTGTATTCAGATGCTGATAAGACATGAAGAGGCTTTTGTTCAAGACTTCTTGAAAAGCGAAATGGGAACTGAATTCCCAACCAATTCAGCTTGATTGAGAGGACCATGGCTTAATTTTTCATAACAAGTATACTCGTCATCAGTCATTTGTGGTTAATTGCTGTATGAATCACCAGACTGACTAAAATGCAGGACATTACTCCCTCACAGCCTGTGCTAGATGACATTATTTGTGGTACAGTAAATGTGCATCACTACTGCCCACAGTGTGCCAGTGCTTTACAACATTACTTCAAAATACTGTCATTTTCACATATATGTTGTAATATCTGACAGATTATTACTAGGAAATAGGCTGTAACTGGAAGAATAGCCAAAACTGGAATAAATTGCCTCAGACAGGTTAAGAGACCTTCACCATCCAAGCTGTAAAAGCAGATTAGACATATGTCTGTCACAAGTGGTTCCTTTTGCCTTGAGGAGGCTTCAGCAAGTCTTCTACAAGTCTTTCTTTTAGGATTCTAAAATACTCCTATACAACTCCCAAATGTATGAACATGAAAAGAAAAACACAGGGTGTGAAAATGCCAAGCTTTCAGTCACCAATACACAAACAAGTCTGAGAGAAATAAGAGGATATTTTCTTTACTCCACAGTGAAAGAGAAAATTCTATTTTATTAAAGGGTATTTATAAGTAATATAAATAATTTTTTTTTCTATTGAAAACCTGAAATCTTCCCCCCAAATTAAAATCTCCAATAATGTTTCTGATGTAAATCATGAAACTATCCATTTAGAAATTACACAGGATATGACACAATCATAACACCATCCAGTCAGGAACAAGATATCATGGAGCATGACTGATAAAAATGTCATCTTAAGTATAGATATGACTTAGTAAGCTTGTGAATTCTGATATAAATTCTGATTTTTTTTTCAGAATATATTTTCTGTAAGAATATCCTGGTACATTGTACATAGAACTCAGCAGCCAGTTTAAATTCAGGGAAAAACTAAACATGAAATATATTATTCCAAAGTCCTTAAATCCTCCATGCTGATTCAGTGGTTAAACATTGCACAGTTAGAAATATTGTCACTGTTCTCCAGACCTGCTGATCCAGCTTCAGGTAATAGATACAGATAATCCTTCAAATTTTCTAGCCTAAACCACAATGACAAGGTTTATTAGTTAAACTTATTTCTTAGACTATAGCCTTAAACATTTGTCTTTTGTTTTCCAATTTTTTTCCACTTTTTTGGGTTTTTTTGAAAAAAAAAAAGCAAAAAGAATTCTGTTTTTACTACTCAGCTTACTTCTTTCTTTCAAAACAAGAAGATAGAAAAATAATTGGTTTTATTCCAATATTTAATCCAGAAGAAGCAGATTAGTATAATGTGTCTCTAGTCAGACTTCCTTTGGTTGTAACTGTCAGTTCGCAATTATTCATCTCTTTACCATGGAGTCTGAAAAATCCTTAAAGAAGCTGATTGTTAATTCAAGCTGCCCCATTTCACAATGCAAGGAGGAATGAAATGTATCTCTTCATCTGAGTACAGGCTTAGGTGTAAATGAACAATTATGCCCATTTCATTTACATGCTTGCAAAATACAAAAAAAAAAAAAAATATTTCCAACATCAGCACAAAAGCAAGATGAAAATTGGCTTTAAAAATTATGACTCAATCCCCCAAAACACAGTATTCATTTATACAATATACTGCACTTCACTAAAAGGGAAAGGATCTTTGCAAACACTGACCTAAGTCAAAACAAAAAGACATTTAGAAAATAGATAAGAAATAACTAGTAAGAACACAAAAGCTTACCTTAAAAATTTTCACTGACACCTGTTAAGAGAGCTTATGAAGATGATCCAGTTGGAGAACGGGTAATCAATGCAGGGGTTGAACACTACCTCAGTTACCTGGGATAAAAGTCCTTCCAGTAATACATGTTTCATTCCCAAGAAAAATATGAAACTGTCTGAACCCTGAAACATGTGCTCTGAAAATGAGAAGCCTTCAGCTACTTTCTCAAACTCAATAATGACTTCTCTTGTACTTAAGGATCAAATCAAGGTTGTGGATAATAAAGTCTGCCTGTCAAACTCTATTGAAGTTTAAACAAGACTTTGTGTTGCAGATTACATCTACATAAAATATCAAAGCTGTGAGGTCAAAAGAAAAATAGCAAAATAAATCAAGACAAGTGGAATTAAAAAGGCCCAGACAGTTTTTTGAGTGAATACAGGGAAACATAAAAGGTGCTACTATATAACCTTAAAGAATAAGTTGCATAATTATTACTTCTGCAAGCTTTTTGCTGTGCTCCAAATAATTTATTTTCCCTTGTTCTTTGTCAAAATAGGCAGACTTGATAAAGAAAAGACAAAGTTCTTGCAGAAGAGGGTCCAGAGTGGATCTTGTTTGCTGGGGTTTATTACCAGGACTAGAGGTCTGACAGTGAAAAACATTAGTCTTGTAGGCCCTTTCTAGTGAAAAGATCAAATAGAAATCAGCTACATCATTTTTATTCCCTTTCCTTCTATTCCCACTCAATTCTACTTCCCAAGCTAAGCAGCTGAGAAATTCAGATTGTCTGGCAACTCTGTCTGCTAGTGTGGAATGTGGTTAACAACAAAAAGAGGGGGAAATAAGCTGTTTGTCATTCAGGCAAATTGGAAATTACTAATTTACTTTTCTTTCTTCCATTTCTAATCTCTACTGTCAAAATCTGATTCCCTGAATAAATATTTTTAAGAGAGCTTTGATAACCTTAAAATAGTCTGAGCTGGTATAAGCACAGACTGGCAGACACTATCAAGCTTCCAGTCTTCTCATAAGAAGGCATGAAACAGATATGTGTGGTAGCATTTTGCTTATATTTTTTTCTTTCCATGAGAATAGAACAGTCACTTCATCTCCTAAATATATTTAGAACATTCCTGTCCTGTAACTAAACCTGGAATGCCTTCATGTTCCTGAAATTTCTATACCCCCACAAGTCCTCAAGTATGTACTCTACAGAACTGAACAAATGAGTACCCAGTTCAAAAATAGCACTGAAGGTGGTACAAAAATGATTACCTGAAGCAAGTGTAAGACAGATCAGGTTTCTGTATGTGAGAGGGCTTCCATCCCAGGATCACTACTGCTGTGTTTTACCAAGTTTTGTGTTAACTGCAGAAACAGTCTTGGGAACAGGGATATGACATCCATCTTCCCCATTTCTTAACAGCTAGCCTAAGCTGCACTGCACTGGATGTCACTCTGGTGACAAAAATAGCTTGTTGCTCCTTCCCCATGCAGAAATTCAGTAGCTTTTTTTTTTTTTTTTTTCCCAGAAAAACTGAGACCAGAGCAAATAAAATCTCTGTGGATCTTTTTAGCCTCAGGGGATCTCCATGACAGAAACTGGTTCACTCATAACTGAAAACACTTCATTCATGGCTCCTGCCTGAGCAAAACGATGGTGTGGTGCTAATCTACATGACCTGGGCATGCAGCAAAATGTCTGTGCAACTGGATCTAATTGGACAGTCTGATATCGATAGTCTGAGAAGAGATGACGCAGAATTAATTATCTGTGGGGACAGGGCTTCACCTCCACTCATCCCTGTGTGATGGGACTGAGCTTCTCTGTTGCGGTGTGCCACAGTTCCCGCCATGGTGCCCTGGACCCGGGTGGACAAAAAGTCCAGTGGNCTCTTCCCCATTTGCTGTTGTACTATGTTCCCCACCTTTGTATCTCCTCCCATCTGTACCTTTACTGGCTGTTCAGAGTCTACTCCACCCCCGACCCTGGAGTATAAAACCTCTTGCCTGAAGCTGTTTAGGGCTCTTCTTTGTCCTTTTCCCTTTGCTCAATAAACCTGTTCCCATTCCCCTGAGAAGAGTCCCTCACCTTTCTCCTTGGGGCCCTCAACATCGGTGGTCGAGGCAAGCCTCACCTGAGATCTCGCTCGTCCTCCCACCCGGCCTCAGGCTCTGTCCTCCTCCACAGCTGTGAGGCAAAGCTGCCCAGTGCTTGGTCCAGCCGAGCTAGCCTTTTGGACCGCAGCACTTCTCCAGGAAAGCAGTCTGTGATAAAGCTGGTGTTCCTGTTCCTGCAGAAATTTCTGCAGAAACGCATTTTCCTTCTAAAGGATGTAACCTGAATTTCTGTGAAACATGAATGTTCATCAACTCCTCTCCCACACCCTACTCAGGGCCCACTGGGAAATGAGATTGTGTATCTTCTAAGGCCATCCCAGAGAGCAATGTTTTAAATAAATAACTAAGACCCATTTGTCTTTGCCAGGAAATATCTTTTAAATAAATCTCTGCTTGTGCCTGTTGACTGTCACTGTGCACAGCTGCAGTTCGTATTTCCATGACATCCTATTCCGTTATTGTTCCTGCTGCTCAATACAGTGCATGTTTCTCTTTTACTCTCATCAAATACCTTTGTTATCAGTTTAAAATCTAATTTATATTCCTTGGTTACAGTGCTTCTCACCAGGAGATTCCCTTTTGCATTAGTATTAATATCTAAAGTATTAGCTGATGATTTCTATACTCTTTAAAAATCTTTGCAAAAGTTATCTCTATTATAAGATAAGGATAGCAATAAAAGTCAGACACACAGACGATTTTTTTATGCTTGACACAGTACAGGGACATTCTTTAGGGATGGGCAAATCAAGTACAAATTTTAGTGCTACTCAGCCAGCTGAACACTGCTTGAATGACACTGCAGGCCCTGCTGCAGACTATCCATCTGAGATACATGTGCAATGTCAGATTTGAGAGAAAGAAGAGACTGGGATCTATAGCTTAACAATTAAATATTGGTTAATATAAATCAAACTTTTAATTTGAGCAGTTTCCTAAGTTTTAGACTTTACAGACTGTGTTCTATAGGACATCTCACCCAAAATACACCATAAAATAAGTCCATGTACATTAGCAGCTAACAAACCTCATAAACACATTGGGAGCTTCTGCAGAGAACAGGAAAATTTCTTGCAGGGAAAAAAAAAAGAATTAAGGCTAAATAGAGAACAGCTGTATTCAGTGTTTTTTAGAAGGCATATTTGCTTGTCTCTGCCAGCCTTTCTGGTACCTTTCTGTAAAATGGCAGCTAGCTCTCAGACTCTCTAGACAGCACTGAGGACCAAGGCATGCAATATTCTAACAAGTATTACAGACAGTTCTAGGGTCTACCAGAAAAAAAGAAGAGGTATTCCTGTAGATGCTCTAAAGTGCAGGAGCCTCCAACCCCACGTCCTTGTTCTCAAATGTATAATTTAGGTTGACTACAGACTTCCCAGAATGGGCCTGATCTGCTAAAAAGGGTAGGCATCTGTGCGCTTAGAGAGTATTTGCAATGCAATAAAGAGGTAGTTGAATCTCTGCCCTGATGCACTGAAGTTTTTACAGTGTGTTCTCCAGTGAATCATATCTTGACACTCCCTTCACTTTTCAGTTGTAATTGAAAGACCTAAGGGCTTGAGTTTCTTCTCACAAATATCAATACACTGACATAATTCCACTGGACTTAACTCATATTTATACTAATGTCTTTTTACATCATTTAGCTTTAAATTAGATACCAGTATACAAGAGTATTAATCAGGATCAGGCACTGAAGTCTTGACTAGAATTGCTCACTTACACAAAACTGAGCAAACAGAATCAGCAGCTGAGACTTGTTTTAAGTGCATGCAGCGATTGCCCTTTCTATAAAGAAAGGAGCTGTGAAGCTCTTTAGTCTGACTGAAAGCTAAAATATCTTTGTTTCTATGCTTTGCTGCTTTTATCAGCATAAAACATAAAGCCAAGAGGAAAAGAAGGATGATTAAACACCCACTAGTGGAAATCCATGGATGCAAAGCATTTCTCACTTGGGCTCTTAGCTGTCAGGACTTTTGTTAGGCAAGGGTGGTTTGCAGCAGCATACACCTGTCAACAGTTACAGAAGTTACTTTAAAGAAGTTTATCTGCAACCATCTGGAGAAAATAACTCCCAGTGACAGAAATGCACATACCCACAGTCAACAAAGATGATGGCAGTGAACAAGTCAGAAGCCAAAATGATAGCCATAAAACTCTTTGTTTACATTTGCAGAAATATATGTTTTCTATAACAGCCTGAAGTTTGGAAGGCTGCAATGCCATATACCATCAGAGACAAGTGTGTACCTCTCTCTCTCTCTGGATTTCTCAAGGCACACACTGCATCAGAGTTATAAGAGAATAAAGAAGCAAAGAAATACAGCAAAAGGTAAATTGAAGGAGAATAAGCCAAAGTACAGTTAAATCAGGCTTTCTGAGCATTAGATCAAGGGAGAGGGTGTTTCTTAGAGAGCACAGCAATGAACTCATAGTCAAGAACAATGAATCATATTCCTGGTTCCCATGTTGATTGCGTAGCTTTGCTCAAATTACTGATTTTCCCCATTCTTCATGTAACACAGCGTGCTGGTTTTGGCTGAGATAGAGCCAATTTTCATCACAATAGCTTGTATTTTGTGGGGCTGTGTTTTGGATTTGGGCTGGAACCCGTGTTGACAATACAGAGGTGTTTTGGTTATTGCTGAGCAGTGCACGCACAGAGTCAAGGCCTTTTCTGCTCCTTACACCACCCCACCAGTAAAGAGGCTTGGGGGGCATAAAAATCTGGGGGGAGCTGACCCCAGCTGACCACAGGGATATTCCATGTAGTGTCATGCTCAGCATATAAAGTTGGGGGAGGAGGAAGGAAGGAGAGACATTCAGAGTGACAGTGTTTTTCTTCCCAAGTCACTGTCATGTGTGATGGAGCCTGCCTGCCCATGGGAAGTGGTGAATCAGTTCCTTGGTTTTCTTTGCTTGCATATGCAGCTTTTGCTTCACCTATTAAACTGCCTTTATCTCAGCCTGGGAGTTTTCTCTCCCTTTTACTCTTCTGATTCTCTCCCCCATCCCACTGGGGGCAGTGAGCAAGTGGCTGTGTAGGACTCGGCTAATGACTGGGGTTAAACCACAACACACAGACACACACACACAAAAAAGTCAGGTTCAGTTCATGTTTAGTTGTTCTGAAATCCTCAGATAAAGCCTGCTGAATATGACTGTTCTAAATGTCAACAGCTTGCGCAGCTGAGGCAACCTGGAACTTCTATGACAAAGAAGGGTGGTTGTAAAGCTTTGCCAGCCACAGAAGAAGACTGAATGCTGTAGAGAAAAAATCCCAAAAATTATCTGCTTCTGTAGAAAAGTAAAAACAGTTAATATTGACCAGATGGTAAGAAAGCCTTAGTGTGGTAAAGGAGAAACTGCAGTTCTGTTCTGGGTTACAGCTGCATGAACCTTTAGTAACATATTTTACAGATTGTCTCAGTTTCTGCATCTTAAATAGGGATGTGGTGGCTAGCTATATCAGGGAAGAAGAGAAGGCTTGGGAACAAGCACAAGTCTTGAGAGTCACACTCCCTCTGAGCAAATGTTTTTCTGCATAATGCTTCACTGTGCTTTCATTTATGTAAGACGACAATGTGTAGCATTGTTGTGGAAAACACACTTTCAGACATATTTGCTACTGCTACATATGAATCATGCTTGGACTTGTACCTGTATGCTTGGGCTGCCTTAAAATAAAGTCTAATTTTTTTACAGTGTGATCCTGCAAAGTAACATGTTCCTTTGTGTTCTAAATCCAGAGTGATTATTCTGCAGGAGGCGACCAATGTACTTTTTAATACTTTGTTTCTTCCCAGATCAGACCTGTCCTCACATTAACAACTTCACTATTTCCTAGACATTAATTTGAACTTTGATATATTGCCATTTTCATCTACTTTCTTTTTCCACTATTTGGACTTTGTTAACAGAGTCTGCACAAGTGTTCCCATCAAAGCCAATTTGGAATTAATCTTTCAAGTAGGAGCTCATGTCACAGTATCAGATGTTCTAGTCACTAACATAGTGCATCTGCTAAATTTTCATCATCCCATAAGATTGTACTTATGCTTTAAAAAAAGCACTGACATTTTTGCCTGTCAATATTTTCTCATTGCTCGTGACATAGTTGTTCTCAAAACTCACAGTGAATCCTTTCTCTGTCTATATACAACATAATTATGCAGGAATGAAAATCAGATTTAACACATATAATTGCCATAATCATGTATTTGGACTTCTTTTTTTACTTGGAACAAATCCTTTCCCCAGTTTTTCCCTTGCCCCAGCAAATACCCACAGATCACAGAAAATAAACTGAAGGTCCAGTGTCTGCATCATCAGACCCTCCTTTGACCAAACTGTACAGCACCTCACTGCCTTTCACTCTGAAGCTTATTTGGAAGGCATCCTAATCTATGTTACCAATGGATGTGCTGTCTTCTATTCTTTATGAAAGACATTCTAAAGGTGAAGTCAATTAAGGCTATGAAGTTTATATGAAGCGAAATTAGTCAGTGAATCATCCTTTTTCATTTGCATATAGTGCTTATTCTATCTTTTAATTTTACCAAATAGGCAATAAGGATGGCATTTACCTCACAAAAAAAATTAGACATTGCTGGTATATAGTTATATCTGATCTCATCACCTTGAGCTCCCTCTCTAGCCAGTCAAGAGACTGGTCTGTTTGCGAATGATTAATCCAATCTACAGGAGATGTCTAATTTGGGCAGTAAAATTCTAGGCAGAAAGACAGAACCAAAAACTCAGTACTGTGTGCATAACCAAAGAATGAGCCCCCAAAGGACTTTCTCTCAATTAAAAACAACATCTTATATAGAGCAGTATTCAAAGAGCTGTCTTTGGTGGTTCCCACTTCTAATATTTGACATACAGTGAAAAGAGTGTTGTAAGACGAAAGTGCTTTCCAGAACCAAAGTACATACAATGATAAACTACTGGGTTTATAGAATCATATTAATTTATTAAGTTTTATGATGATGGATGTCTTTCATTAGTAGTACTACTGCTATTATTAATAATGATTACCATCTATGATGATTTTTATATAGAGGGGAAATGCTGGTGATATGTTATGAAAAAGAGTGCAAAAGATCTTGAATGTTTTTCATTTGCTTTTGCAGTTTGGTGAAAGGTGTTCAGAAAGGAATCACACAGTGATGGCGTGAAGCACCTGCCCAGCACATCTCTGCTGCCATTCTGCCCTTCCTATACAAAACACCAAACTCTTGCACTGCCTGAAGAAAGGGCAGGCCTAGGAAGGAAACCTCAGGGTTTTTTTCTGATAATGATTCCCTTGTGAAAGAAATCAGTTCTTTTTGTAATGTTCCTCCAAAACTGGAAATCTGATGCTTAACCATGCCACCACTCCATATATCTGATGGCAACTCTCAAAGATGTTTACAAGGCAGCACAAATCATCTGCCCCATCTCAGTTGTTTACTTTCAGCAGTTGCCACCCTCAGCTGTTTTCCATCTATAGTTAGCTTTGTTTCATATGCTGTGGATAAAGGTTTTAAAGGCTCATCTTTGTCTGAAGTGTTGTCCAGAGTCTTTTTGAGTTTTCAGATTTCTTCAGATCAGGAGGGGAAAATCATCTGCCTCTGCTCAAACCCAAGTTCTCAGTAAGTGAGTAAAAATTCCTGAGAGAGTGTTTTAAGTTGTTACATTCTTGCTAAAGCTCCCTGATGGTACACCTAATATTCAGATTTTTTTCAAATTCAATGCTAGTGTTTTCTTGATTATTCGCTTTCCCTTTCCACAGGGTAGTACCAATCTGACAGGGAAAATCATGATCTGTGTTTATATAGTCTAAAAGGAACTGTCAAAACAGCCACCAGTCAATCAGTCATCTGTCACTCATTTTTCAAAGCATTTTATAATTCTTTGTGGACTTGTACAGGTTCCAGACAGATATGGCACAAGATACAGTTGATTTAGAATGTCATGTATTAACAATGAAAGCCTTCAAGGACTCCTTTGTCTCATTATGAAACAGAAGGAAAAGTGCATGGCAGGGAGAATACTAGACATGAATAGACATGATTATTTTTTCCTGAGTCCTTAATATGTCATGAAACATAACTCTTCTTGATCTCTACCTAATGTAACACTGAATGGCTCATACAGCCCACTTGCCCAGAGGTGCTAAAGAGCTTTAAAGTGTACTATTGCTCTGCTGTATTGCTGACATCTCCATTCCCATGGGAATTGTTTTAACTTTCCCTTCCATTCTGTCAGAGAGCTTTCATTGCCTAGAAGAGTGCTGCCCTTCTGTCCTGCATTTCCCAGACAGTCACCTACTTGCATGTGGTTTGCAGCAAGAAGCAGCACCTGTCATTCTCTGCATGTGCTGCACATGGAGTTTGAGAACAGGCTGTGTGTCCAGAGGACTGGAGATATGCTCATTAAAGGACCGGCAGTCATGCCTTTGTGTTCTACCTGTATTCCATATCTTCACCTGGATGTATAATTTAGGACTAATTTTAAGTCTAAGATCAAAGGTTCTTAGACTAATTTTAAGTCTAAGATCAAAGGTTCTCCAGCTTAGTTTGCAGAGAACATGCCTACACTGAACAAGGATCCCTCAAGGTAAATTATTTATAATCATATATCATTTAAACTGAAAGGATTTGGAACCATTTCCACATCACTTACACATGTTGTTAACTTCTTGACCCTCTGCCACTGAGGAAACTACTATGTTGTTGTTCCAGGAAGGAAGGAATTGGCTCTTTCTAGACCGTGGTAAATGAAACAAGACCAAGCACTAAGAGGCTGATTTCTTTGAGGCTGAGAACAGGTATTAATAACTACTGGTCGACCTGTTTAGCACCAGTTCTAAACTGCCTTCTGAAGTCAATGCAGATGCTCTGACTTATGTAAATTGAATTAAGACTTCAGTTTTCCCTCACAAAAATGGACCAACTTCCCAATTTTGGAAAGACCTGCTAGAGCCAATGAAGGAAAAGCATAAATCCAGTGGTGTGAATTTTGTTTAAGCTCATTCTGCTTTTAAACTTCTGAGAATTAAATACTGGCAAGATTACTATAAACCACAGTTTGATAATTCAGGACACCGTGTTTTACACATATCCAGACAGAAACAGCTCAAGATTCATGGTCATAGTACTACAGACTACACAATCTGAGATCCCATCTCCCATGACACATAGTTGGGGTATTAGATAATGGCATGAATATCAAAACTCCCATTCTTACAGCTTTGGTAAGATTGTCACCAACATCCTTAGTCTTGTCCAAGTGCCATTTACCTTTGGCCCTTCTTCATAACAGGGCTTTTGACCAAATCCTTTTTTCCACTCTTGAAATAAATAGCCAGAGAGATATTTTACTTAATAGGAAACATGAAAAATTGTAGCCTCCAATTCTGGTATAAAGCTACCTTGCCAAATTAAAAAGAACCAAAGATCACTAGTTACTATCATTAACTTTTACTTTTGGACAATGAATGCTTGGGGTTGGAATTAAGAAGTTTAGGGCACTGAATTCTCCACTCAGTTATATCCATGCAATTGCACTGAGCCTTTTGGAACTGAAAGGAAAGTAGAGTCTGATGATATCTTGCAGACATTCTTACCCAAAGGCTGATCATTTTCACAGCAGGATTTGTGTATTGTTCTGGATTCAGAAGCCAGATCACATACAAAAAGTGATATGAACCTTCTAGATAATATCAGGAGCGTTGTTTTTGTTTTTATTTTCCTAAAACACTGTGATGGAGGTCAAACTATGAAAGCAGATGGAGAATTGAGGGAATTTTGGCATAGCCTAACCTCCCCTACACCCTTACTTCCTCAGCTTACAGAGGAGCAGTGTCTTAGAGCTTGCTGCAAAGAAAGGATGAAATGTTATACACAGTCTTTAATGTGATATCAAATAGATCCATGTCATAGAGGAGCCATTGTAAAAGTTGGTATTTGTTAAAGAACTACACAAACTGGAATTAACTTTAGATATTCTTTGAGAAAACGATGTTCCAGGCTGGTTTTAACAGGAGCTTTTAAGTAGAGGCCTCAGTATGGGATTACAGTTAAAGAAAGGTATAAGCAGATTGCAAGGGGTCAAGAAATATGCCCCACTGAGTTTGAGTGAAAGTGAGTTTGCTTAATCTAAGGAAGAAGAAATGACCAAAAGTGTTTCAATATATATGAAGCTATCACAACAGCATTCAGTTGTTTGTGAACACTGGGCAATCAGTTAGGAAATCAAATTAAATTTTAAATCATAAGCATCTCCAATACTAAAAGGAAAAAGTGTGAATAAAGTATTGCACCATAGGACATCTAAGGAAATTCTGTCTCCTTCCATTTGTCTCCAGAGGTGGAAATGCTTGATTCTACTTAAGTATGGAGGCACAAACAATATGAACTCTCAAGGTCTCTCCACGTCTGCATTTCTGTGATTCCAAATCCTCACAGAATTCAGACTTCAGCATAACACACAAGGGAAACTTAGTTTTCAGACAG
This sequence comes from Oriolus oriolus, assembly GCA_013400235.1. Lineage (NCBI taxonomy): Eukaryota > Metazoa > Chordata > Aves > Passeriformes > Corvidae > Oriolus > Oriolus oriolus. The sequence goes on along the minus strand of VXBT01009887.1, from coordinate 424,877 downwards.
TCCTAACCAGACTCTGATCTAGTTGGTCTAATCTTTGTGTAGGAAAGCTGCTATAAATCCAGGCCTGCTTTTCACAGTTTCAAATAATTTTATTTCAGCTTGAAGAATTCAGACATTTCATCTCCTCTAAGGGGCATTTAGAAAAATTTTCATAGCTAATAGCTTTTATCACTTTCAATTTCTAATAATTTACCTCCCAAAACAGGCAGAAGATACATGGCACCTCCTTACAATGACCTTACAAACAAATGTTCGGTAACACATAATGAGAAAGTAATGAGATGGGACTGAACAGAGAAGAAAGGAAAGGTGAAATATTATTATCTATGACTACCTAATAAAAGCTCTTACAAAGGCTGATGTACTAAAAAGGGTGTTTTCAGGGGAGGAGTCAAATGCATATATTTCTGCATTCTATTTGTTGCAAATAAGCAGCTTGCATTTTGCAGAATTTCAGGAATTCTTGTAATTTATATGCTGCAGTTGAAATGATGCTGAGAACATATCTGGTGTCTTTGCGTTTGTGGGTTCTTATTCTCTTAGTACTTCAATATTCTAAATGATGCAATTAGTATTTTTACAGTTGGGGTTTCACTTTATATTTTATTCATAGTAAATATATATCCATAAATACATGTGCATGTACACACAGGCAGAGAAAATCCTTTTACTGAGACGTTAATGACTTCTGTTTGTGAAAGATAATTTTGCTAAAGCCTTGGTACCTTCTCAAATCTTAACACATGGACCCTAATAGGTGAATGTAAAACTTGTTATTGTATAAAATTTCTATTACCATCAGTGTATAAAACTGTTTTAGAGAAACAAAACTGGCTAGCATGATAAGTGTATGGTTAGCTGCAATACAATTCCATTGAATCTTACTGCATGTCTTCCATATTGATGCCATCCCATTAACTTACACTGTACATGCACCCCTTGTGGAAGGAATGATGGCAGCATATATAATCTTGGGAGGAGAAACATGCTCTTTGGATGACAAACCACAAAAAGAAAAAACCCCTGGCTTTATTGCCAGAAGTGGGAGAAGGATTTGTTGTATTATGCTCCCCCGCCCCAACAACTAATGAGAAAGCTTAAAACGTAGAAAATCTCTCTTGTTAATTGCAATGTTGGTAATAGGAAGTGCATCAAAATAAGGATCCTTTTTCCTCCTACTAATCTAATTATGAAAAGTTCAAGAAATCATCTGAATAAGCAAAATTCACAGAAGAAATTAGAGAAGCAATTCAGAGCCATAGAAGTGCAATAACATATTCCTTCTGTCTAGGGCAGCCATGTTTTGCTCCTATGAAATACAGCCTCAACTACCAAAGCTGCTGACATCACATAAAACATATTTTCCCCCCATATTAATATGTTTGTTAGCTACCCTAAGTTCTGACAAACATGTTAATCATGCTTGCATTTTTAGTCCTGGAATTATTCTCATTTATATCATTTTTAAATACTCAGTGCAGATAAAACTTTGAGGGTCCAATTTTCACTAGCTTAACTGGTGTAAAGTAAATATAAACCAAATTTTTTCAGTACTAAGAGTGACACGGTTGACCTGGAGAGAGATTCTGACAGTAGTCTCATTACTACAAGTGGTAAAAGAGGACTAAAAGTGGCCTAATAGTGGCTAACTTAATGCTAGTCCTGGGAAGCTTGGAATACTAACAGAAAAAACTTTAGGTTGAATCAGGATGAAGAAAAAGCCAAACAGTTTCTGCCAAAAATATAAATAAAATAGTTTTTTTAAATAATTACATTTCCAAGAAGGCCTTATGACTTTCTGACACAAAAAAAATTGTCTTCTGTTCAGAACATTTTGATTTTGTTAATTTAAAAATAATTACATGCTGGAAAATTCACAACTCATTATTTTAGTTTTTTGGGATTTTTTTTTTAATTGTAAGTTTTCATTTTTTTTAAGTAGAAAAGCTCTACATGTTTCAGAAATTAAAAGATTGGGTTTTAGATAACCCTACCTAATGAATGTGAGAAGCACCTTTCAGTCAGTCTACACCAACCTGTACTTTGGTTAGTCACCTATTTAACTGAAAACTTCACCAGCTGTACCTTGCATCTGGCAAATCAGCACATCAAAGGTAAAAACCAAAAAGGCACTTTTCACCACACAGTATCCCCTGACATAAATCTTAGTGGAAGTATGTAACTTAGTGAAAAACATTTTCAGAGTGAGATCTTGCTGAGACACACACTTGAGAAATTATGGAAAGTATTCTTAGACACACTCCTCTGCAGTAACCAGACATAATGTTAAATCTAACACTCAGAAGTATTTCTCCTCAGCAAAGTCAGATGCAGATGCTGACACTGTGTTTATTTCACGCTAAGGGAGATCTTGTTTGTTTTTCCTCGGAGAAGGAGGTGCCAATCCAAATAAGTATTAAAATTATAAGTGCATGTCCCACTTTTCTTTACTAGAAGCAAACACATTTTGTATCAAGCTACTGTTAGAGTAACATGAGCACAAAGGCTCTGGGATTTCACAGTTAATTGGAAAAAAACCACAACCTATCTCAGTTGACAAATACTGCAGGGATCGTAAAAAATTGACAATAAAACAAAGTCATATACAAAGACCTAAAAGAATCTAGACTTTGCAATTTCAGCTCTTCTGGAATCTGAGAGTGGGTCTTGTGTGACTTCATTAGATGCTAGCTACTGAACCATAAGAAACACTACAGTAGCTTCGTTCAAACAGATTTAGCTCCTAAATCAACCAAGTTGAGGAAAAGATTCTTAAAATATTCATTTTCATTGCAGAGAAAAAGTCCAGCTTCAAGAAAACCCAGGCTTGAAAAGCAAAAAAAAAAACCCCTTACTCACTAGAGTACTAAGATTAAGTTCTTCTAAGACCAATTTATTTAGCTTACACACAGTGCCAACCTGGTATGTCTCAATTGCTTCAGCAACACAAAACAATGTCTCTGCATGATTTTGTATAATTCAAGATCTTTCAGGATATTTGGAGCTACCTCAAGGATCTATGATCTGCTTTGCTGCCAGGATTTGCATCATACAAATGAATCTAAGGAGGTGATTGACAGAACAATAATTGTGCTGGAAAAACCAGATCTGACTGAGTCAAAAACTAAGATATTATTTCATGGAGTCTCAGGGATGCTTGCCCACGTCCCCATGTCCCCAGATGGCTCATTTTCCTGTATGAGTTGTGAGCCTCCCTGTACTCTTAGATTCCTGTGACCTTTAGGTGGCCTTAGCCACTGCTTGTTCCTGAAGGATTGTTGGTATATCAGTTGTGGGCTTGAGAGGTGCAAGATTTCAACTCTCAGGAAACCCAGACAAACCCTGCATGAGCTGTATAGCTCTGCAGACAGGTAAGTCTCCACAGCCCCTGAATGCCAAGATTTCCAGATTACTGATTTTCGTAGCTGACTGTTCCTGACCTTTCTGAAAAATTAGGGGTCTGGGAAGGACAGAGAATAACCTCCCCAAATGATGTGTAAAAAACTTTGCTCCCGCACACCAGTTTTCAAGTTTGTCCCTGATTTACGTATGTTTTGGGGGGGTTATTTTGTGTTTTGTTTTGTGGGAGTTTTACCACAAGTCTGGCATTTTCATTTGAAGCCATTCTCTTATTTTCTGTATCATTTTCTCTTTGTTTCATGTCACAAGCTCAGATTTGTTTTGAACCAAAGTATCCTCCTGGGATTAATAAGAGATATTAGATCAGTACTTTTCTTCTACACTTACGCTTCCCTACGGCGAGGGCAAGAGAGGCATAACATGTTCAAGACAATTGTGTTTCTCTCTCAGTGCTGTGTTTTATTCCTGGTACTGATTACAGAATTGCAAAGAACAATTACAAATCAGGCCACATTCTTCCCTAAGTATAAAACCCTTGCATAGCTTTCATCATATTTTAATTTATCGGCCTCATGAAGGAACACAGAGCATGTAAATGGACTTATTTTTGTAAGTATTGGTCTGTATTGGGATTGTATAAATTCTGCATCTTTGCAAGTATCTACTTACTTGTAAATATAAGGAAACTTCATAATCATTCTCAAAACTTCTAATAATGTTCTAATAAGAGCTATAAAACAGAGAAAAGTGGAATGGAAAGGATCTACAGAGGAGTTCTGGAGTGATCCAACCACCTTGAGAGACAAGGTTATTGAAATGCTTCAAAAGATTACACAATGGTTTTACTTTATTTTATTGCAGAAGAGCTGTTTGGGTCTAATGGATATAAATATTTACTTCCCTAAGATCTGTGGACTTGGACAGGTGACCTTAACATATATTTCTGAAGATGTGTTTTCCATGTCTTTCTGATAGAGCGCTTTACAGAGTTTTGAGGTGGTATTAGTTATCTAGCTTGGTATTAACTAATTTAGATAAAAGTGGAAGACACCTCAAAACTGCTCAAAGCAAAAAGATTTCTTTAAGATATTAATCCCAGATCAAGCAGAAAGCCTGGCTCAGCAAAGCTGATGTGACTGTCAGCGTCCTTATCCTCAAACTTCTACGAAAGAAATCTGAAAAGAGGCAGTAAAAAAAAAGAAAAAGATTCCATTGTTCAAAAAGGCGCACACAACATCATTAGTTTATTTTTTAAGAAGACTGATACATGGCCACGTTTACAAAGACCAAAAACTTTTCTTACAATTTTGACTTATAATATCGATTGGGTTTTTTTTAAGTTCACTAATGTAAACAAAACATAAACATTCACATTAAAACAAGAATCATTGAATCCTATGATAGAAATAATTTTTATCAGGAAATGTCCCCAGGGTTATACCTAATGCATTCTTTTTATAAGTGTCACTGTTTAAGAAAGTAATTTAAATTTCTATATTCAATGGTTTTATCTCTGCAGCTGTATGGAAATGTTGCTATAACACTGGAAACCATGACAACTGATTCCAGTTTCTGATTTCATTACAAGGTTACATCTTACCCAGGTTCATGAACCTTTCACACAAGATGGACTTAATAATTTCACAACTGAATCTTTCAAAAATATGTGGTTTGATACAACAATACTGCTTCATTTGATCTCTCAATTTAAAGAAGTCTCACCATTACATTGTTACTGCTGTGCTTTTCCAATTGTTGTCCAATGGTGCCACTATTTTTTTGACAAAAAACCCAAGCAGGAAAAACATCCAGATACAAAATACCCTCATGAAATAAACTGTGTGAATTTATGGCCTTAATACACACCTATATCTAAACACAGGCCAAGTTTGTCCCATAAACATATCCCTTTTAGGGGTTACACTTTGCTAATCGAGTGGTTTTTAATTATGTGTTTCCACGTTTCTCTAAGTCACCAGCCCCTGCACATGGAAGTCTGATGTTCCTGTCATTCTTTAGCATGGATCTGTTTTATTTTATTTGTTGCGAAGTCTTCATAAAATGTCAATACGGGCACATGCTGGGAGAGTGCACTAAACATCAAGCTGTTACCTTGACCAGTATGAGCTTTCCTTTTCATTGTGCTTTTAATAACGTAATGCTCTAAAAATTCACATCTTAAGACTGCTAGTCCTGACAATTTAAGAGTTCCCTACACTTAAGAACACATCCAAAACAGAGGCAGGATTGACTTAAGCAATTCACCTCTGGTTATGTTGGTACTTGTGATTATAGTCTTTGGCTTCTGAATTACATCCTTCTGATCTCATCACAAAGAAGCCTAAAAAAGGTGATCTGGAATAGGTGACTTCCACCAGTCCCACATCTGAGGCATGGGCAGAACCTCTCTCAGAAGAGACAGTTTTGTCCTAATTCACTGCTAAATACAGACTGCCATAATTTACTGCACTGATTACTATGTTAGCACTTTATCAGCAGAGCAGAAAACTTTAGAATGACTTTGAATGCATTCTGACAATCTGTTCAGTCCTGGAATCCTCTGTGACTAGATACAAAATTTGAGAGTAGATGACCACTGACCTTGATCAGTCATGCTCGATACAGCACTTCTTTGGTTTTGGCTGGGAAGGAGCTGCAGTTACCAAGCAGTTTCCAATGTTTGACAATCTAGGCCAAAGTTTTCCACTCAGAATCACAAAGTGTTATAATTAATGTTTAGTTTCAAAAGGGAATGTTTGGAAACTATTGAAGATTGCAAGACTGATGCACAAATAAATATTTGCATTCTGACATGTAATTTGAGAAAAGAACAAAAAGGTTTAGTCAGAGCAGAACCCTTCTTTTCATCACAGCAAAGAATTTTTTAAAAAATTGTTGCTCTGTGACTGATATATTTTACCAGATCTCATCTCTACATTTTCTCCTTTCCTATATTACTTTAAGGTTTAATCTTACTCTAACTTCTACTATTCATAGCACTGGAGATTGCTAATTCTCTTTTTCAAATCGCCTTCCAACTCACATTCAAATAACAGCAGTTTTGCAGCTGTCATTTGCTTATCAGGAGAAAGCAGGTGAGAGTTCACCTACATTCCAGTGCTTGGGAGTTAGAGAGTTTATATTTCTGCCAAATATTGGTTGGGTGAACTTAGGAAGTAGATTAAGATCAACTCGCTGAAAATAGTGCATTAATTTGTCTCACCAATTTGAGACATGCCACATTTAATTTTAATATTTTAACAAGTGCAAGTGCACCGGCATCTCCAATTGAAGTCACTGGGAAATGCATGTGTTCAGTAACTCCACCAGTTATTATTTTAATACTTTACCACTGTTTGCTTCTTGTTGAGATAATGAGCAGCTTTCACCTGTGAACTGATGTAAGCTCTATGCACACATCAGAAACCAACATATGTCACTGTCAAACTGTGCAACCCAGCACAACCTAGTGCAAAGCTGGTTTTGTACGTATTCCTGAGGACTCTCAACTCATGAAAGAACAGAAAACTTCCAGCTTCTGAAGGATGCCAGCAAATTACCTCAGCAAATAAAAAGTGGGAGGACATTGATTATATATGAAATACATGTATTTTAGTATCATAAACCTGGTCCATGTACCTTTGTCTTGTGGAAAGATAGGGGAAGAATAGAAGTTTCTTGTCTGTATTTCACTTACTCTTGCTGAGAATAGAGGCAGACATCTCATGCTTTGCCACTGTACAGCAGTGCAGAAGCTTTCCTACAGGTCTCTGCAACCTCATGCCCTAAAGAGGCAAATATTATAATGAAATTAATTAGTACCTTCAGAGAAACACAAACAGTAGGGTGAAATCCTGGACCTACTGTGGCCAAAGTTTTGCTACTGACTTTAATAGGATCAGGACCTCTCTCAAATTCTTTCTAACCTTTATCTTTACAGATTATGGACACAGCCTGTCTAGCAGAGCTCAAAAGTACAAACAAGAAGAGGTGAGAATGAGTGTGATGCTGCCCCTCAGATACATTTGGGCCGGAAGGCAAACACTGTGCTGCTCTTCTTGGAAGGCCCTTAAAGACAACTTTCAGGTGTGCATCTGTTACGTCACCCCATGCACTCCATAATGGATTCATGTGTTTAAAAGCAACATATCATTACATTTAAAAATAAACCTGTGATTTTAATTCTTTGTCTAGACAGTGGTTCCAAAAAGCCCACTCTATTTTCAGTCATCCTGAAATTCAGAGGTGCATTTATTATAAAATATTAATGGCAATGACTTAAATCCTGTTCTGGAGTATGAGTAGGGACAGCTTCTAATTACCAGGACTATCTGGGGTTCATATATTTCTCAACATTTTACCTTTACATTAACTTCTTCCCTGTCTAGCTTTACTTCATTGATCCTTGTCTTGCCACCTTCTAAGGCTTTATAATTCTATCCTTTATTTTTATGGTTACCTTGAAAGTGTTTATAGACTGTAGAAGGTATTTATAGACTTTGATCATGTCCCCCCTGAGGCTCCTCTTCTCCCAGCCATATATTAGTTTAGTTCCCTGTGTGTTAGCTCACATATCTCATTTTCTTTTGTGTGCACCATTTTTGTTGCCCTTCTTTGCAGTTTTTTCCTGATTGTTCTATGTGCTTCCACACTGTAAAAACCATCATAATATGTAATGCATGACACGGAATTCCAGATGTTTTTCCCTCCAGTGCTATGTAAAGAAAAACAACTACCGCATAAACCCTAAAACTGTTTTCTCTAGTTCACTGTTGGTTGAGCTTGATTTTGCAAAGCACAGCTTTTAACAGGCTCGGCACAGCTCCGGAATCTATTTTACTCAAATCACAATAACAATTTATGGGGCTGCAACCTCTGGTTTTCCTGAATTTTTTGTTGCCAAATAATTTTACTTCTTGCCTTGCTCTCACAGAACTCAGACTGTTTTCACCTGGGTATGCTGCTGTATTTCAAGAGCAAGGAGGAATATGAAGAAACCGTTTCCATTTGAACCCACACTTTTCAAATACTTGTGTAGAGCACTGGCTTTTATGTTCACTAGTCCACTGCCCTATAATATCAATATTAATGGTGGCTTTACTTTTAATTTCAGCAGGCTGTAGGACAAGGTGATATCCCCTGGGTAAAGCAGGACTCCTGTATTCTAATGACAAACTAAAACTGTACTTCTTTCACTGTCCTTTTTTCTGTTAAATCTTTGCCTGCCATGTCAGTGTGTTTATCAGTAACACACAAATACTGTCATTACTTTTGTGCAAAGGGACTAACTATGAAGGTTTTCTTGAATACTTTCTTACATAGATTGTGCTTATAATGTCTGCTTTCATACAGTTTCACAGCTGTACTTGGTATTACAGCATGAAAATCTCTCATGTTCTGCATAGAATTTTATCTCTTGGATAGTCCTGCTAGTTTCACAACGTACTATTCAAGTATAGCGAAAAAAAAGCTGGCTTGATATTGCACATTATTTTCAATTTCTGACCAATTACAGCTGAACTTACAAGTCTTTTTATATATTTCAAATACATTTTATTTTTTCTGCAGATAAAGCTTTTTTAAAATTGTTTTCTCAGGAACAAAGTAATACCAGTGCTCTGACAAGTTTTGTGTACAAAATGATTACCTGGGGGAAACAGCCATTCAGATTTCAATGCTTTATGCAAATAATCCAAGTATGCAATTAGACAAAGCCTTGTTAACTAGGGTTAAAACACATGCAATCAACTGGTGCACTTATTTGGTAGAATTTAGATAAGCATAATTAGGTTGCAAAATGAATCTATATGTAAATAAGTGAGGTTCTTGTATTTGAGGATAAACAAAATCAGAGATAATTTTAATCACCAAATTCATTGTTTATAGAGTGTAGGTTCATAAAGAGGTTTGAGGAGTTAATTTCCCAGCTAGAATCTAATAAGATAGTCATCTTTTTTTGGTCTCCTGCCTCCTCGTGCACCGTATTTAGAATGACACACTGAAGATGTTCATGAATCTGCTTTGATATAATATGAAAGTCATCCTCTTTGCTTTTTTACGACTATACATTTCCATGAGTAAATTCTGATGTTCAGTTGAAAACCTAAATCAAATACATTTTTTTGGCACTTGTTTATACAGAAATTATTTTGTTTGGGACTCAAAGGGAAGCAGTCAGAAACTGAAAGTGCAGAGACTGAGGAAAGGACTCTCCCTCAGTGTTTTCTGCTTGTTAACAAGCCAGTTAAATCAGCTGTCAAAACTTTTAGGTATTTTCTGTCTTGCAATGGACAGTCAAGTGACATGTCAAGGATTCTAAACTCTGCAAGGCTGGTGATTCTAGTATTGGTTTGGTTTTGTGGTTGGTTTTGGGTTGAGGGTTTTTGTATTTTATTTTTTATGGCTGCTTTCTGCCTTTTGATCATAAAGGAAAATTAAACTGAACAGTGCACTGGCCATATTTACAGTACTAATCAACTTCATATCAATGTTTTGCTGGTTTATCCCTCACTGACAATGGAAAACACCCACAGCATCTACTCAGGCAGCTTTTGGACACATCGCAAGTGCTGGATAGGAGCTTTTATGAGATTAAGCCTCCCACTGCTGTTTTGTACTCCACCTCTTCAACAAAAGGACCTAAGTTCACTCCTTCCTATGTTTTTTAATCAAATTTATGACCTTTAATTTCAGGTGGTTGATTTTTGTAAATCTCCTCCTCTTTTTCTTTGTGGTAATAACAAATAATTTAAAACAAATACTAGATAGGAAAGCAAACATACTTTAGGCCATTAGTATCATCTTCTGCTCAGCAGTGGATCAGCAAAGTTTATATCAGAACTGGTGACGCCTAAAAGTCATCCCAAAGTAAAAATACCAAATGTAATGTGGAACAAGCTGCCCGGGGAGCCTGAGCAGCCCCAGCCCAGCGGCTCCTTATGAACATTTTTGAGAAATGTTGTTCAAGAAAGGCATGGGGCTGCTCCCGTGTCAGGCCAGGGGCGAGGCGCCTGCCTTCCCAACTCTCAGTGTCACTGGAAAAGCTATGCCTGGAAAAATCCCAAGCTTTTCTTCCATGGAGAACAGGCACAGCAACCGCAGCATTCGCCTCCCCGCGCATCAGCGCGCAGCTCTGCTGGAAGGACGGGATGCTGGACGGGCTTTAACTGGCAGGATGTGCCGGCCGGGGACTCCCCGGTGCTTCCTTCTTCATCAGGTTCCCCCACAGCCGCTCGCGGCCGGTTCCCGCCGGATCCGGCCACTCCCCCGGACACCGGACACCGCGCACCGGGCACCGCGCACCGGGCACCGGACACTGCGCACCGGGCACCGGACACCGCGCACCGGACACCGCGCACCGGGCACCGCGCACCGGGCACTGCGCACGGCCCCAGCGAGCGCGGGCCTGTCACGCGCTGCCACCCCCGTGAGGGGCCCTCTGAGGGCCCTTCCCAGAGCGCGCCGGGCTGTTGGGATGTTGGTGGGGCTTTCCTCCGAATTCCCGCACCGGGGATTAAAAGTTCATTTGCACACCAGAAGGAGCCTCGACTCTGGGAGTTGCGGTGGCGCGGGGTGCCCGGGCTCTGTGCTCCCGGGATGAGCGCTCGGATCCTTGGCTCCCCGGCTGAAGCTGAGGAGAGCGGGACACCTGAGGGCACCTCACGGGGAGGGGCTGTGGGAAACCCTGGGGTGCAGCTGAGAAAGCAGAGCCCGGAGCGGGGGCAGGTGCTGCTTGGGCAGGAGGTGTTTGGAGCAGGTGTGGGGGAGATGCCGCAAGCCTGATCTTGCTGCTCCCACGGAGGAGATCCTACCGTGGAAATACCCAAAGTGTGGAATTTGCAATGGATGGTATTCAGGCTGCTCTCGTGTTCTCTGTGTTGTGCAGGGATGCGGCCCAAAGTTTTTAGTCAGAGTTCAGGTTAGTCAGACTTCAGGTTATGACAACCTTAAACTTGATAATTAACATACAGAGATAAGGATTGGATTTCTAGTGGTTATAAGGTCAATCTGATGTAATCGTGGTTTGCTGTTGGTTTCTTGATGTGTATTTTACAGGGGTGGAAGATAAATTTTGTGGTACACACATAACTCAGTGTGAGAATGGTGGTATGACACTGTGAAAAATGAAGAGATACATTCTGAGTGTCAGTGAGACACCTTTAGCAAATTGTCATTCTACACATCCAGATACCCTGTGATTTGCTTCACTGCTACCAGGCCATTCAGCTACTGAGTCTGAATATAATAATGTCAGATAATTCCTAATTAGCTTCCTCAGTTGGAAGCTCTGCTCCTTTGAGCATGTTAGTCTTTGCAAGCTTGTTTGAAATGGGTAGAAAACTCCCATAAGGATTAAAAATACAACACCTGGGAGACAAGTAAACATACAGTCATTTGGAATAAACTTTAAACCCAGCAGACGTCAGCCCGTAGCCTGGAGCAAGGCTAAGGAGGTCTAAAGACACTAATTATTGTAGTCATACAATTGAAATAATGGGGACCTGACAGTATGACTGATAAACAGCTAGAAAATTAATGAGCAGAATGCCTGTCTTCCATCAAGGACTGCCAAATGTCTGTACAAGACACCACAGACAACACTGACATTATGTGCAGACCAAATACTATTTAAAGATTTGTGGCATGAACTGAACACATGGTGCTGCTAATGACTGGAGCTTGTGTGCCCCCTGTGTATGGATAAAGTAATTAATCACTTTAAGATTATACAATGGGAGATTATAATTATTTTAAAAATACATTATATACTGTATGAGGGAAGGAAAACATAACTTGGATCCTTTAGATTAAGGATGCCAGACTGTAGGAATGTTTTTGATCACTCACAGATTTTTTCTTTTTCACTGTACAACTTTGTATTTGTCCATACAATTAATCCAGTTTTGAATTGCCTCTTGTTTCTCTGATTAAGAGTGAAAGAAACAGTTTATGGAGGAGAGAGGATTACAGAAAGAGTTTGGAGCAGTGTCAGGGTCCTTGGATAACCTGTAGATACAGCACTTACCAGTAGTCACTAGGGTGCTTATAGTGGCTAATGGTAGATGCAAGAGAGGCAACTTTATGAACAATTACAATTATAATAAATTTGCATCCAGAACATTGACTTAACTTCCTGAAGAAAGGCTTTGTATACTCACTGACATCCCTGGAGGCATTGTAAAAGCTTTAGCAGGGAAAGTACACAAGTCAGTAGCATCTTTATTAAGTCCAGTGGCATGAAAGCTGGCATAGGTGAATTTCAGTTTCACATCCGACTCATCTTCCCTGTCACAGCATTGGAACTGTCATCAGGACACACACCTGTGTATTACATGGTCCGTCACCAGCCAGATGCTTCAGAAGATTCAAAGATCTCCTGTTTTAGGCAGGTGCTATATAATTTTCCTTCAGTCCTCCTCCTAAACCCCAATGGTAGGAAGTGATTGAGGCCTGAGAGACCAGAGAATTACCTGCTGTGGCTGTGTGATCATCCCTTTTATCCAAACATATTTTGACATAACTTAGGTGAGCCTATGCTGTGTTTGTTGGGTTTTAATGCCACCCTCCCCATTCTGGAGAGCCATGGACCACGAAATGCATCTGGCTACATTTTTAAGAGGTATCTCTGCTACAAAAATGTATAGCCTTGTGTTTCCTTAGGGGCAGAGATGATCTCTTGCTGTAGGGCAGAGTGAACATCACCACTCATGCTGCAAATCTTACTGGGTGTTCTCCCACAGAAACTGAGAGAATATTTGATGAATCAAAGCTTCAAAGAGTCAACCTAATCTGTGCCCAGTTGTCTGGCACCGACTGTGGGTGTACATTGGGAAGCTGAGTTAGGGAGTGTAGGCTTTCAGTGGTATGTTATTGAAATATAAATGGTAAAAATAAAACAGAAAGGACAGAGATTTTCCCGGATAAGTAGGGGTTTGGTATTGAGTCTCCATTGCCATTAATGGGCTTTGATGGTTTCAAGAGGCCTTGGATCAACTCCTGTATATACAGTTCTAAAGAGCCTTTTGAGTCATAATTTACAGTCATATTCCCAGGCAAAGCAAAGGTTTGGGCTCTTGATTTTATTTGACACAAATCTGTAAATGGTTTTCTGAATGACCTGCTTCCAACCCCATGAAGACCTTACATGGCATATTCTAGAGTTCTCAATACTTTCCTAAATGCATTAAAGAGCAGATATTTCGCTGGGGAACATTAGTGCCACTAGCAGCAGGGATTTTTTTTCCACTTTCCAGGAATTTCATAACCTTCAAATGCATAGGCTTCCAGAAATGTGAAAACATGGGCAAAGGGAAAAGGACACTATCTATTCCATCAGAAATTTGGGCTACCACGGGAAATGTGAGTGTGTCCCTTGGACTGAACAAGAAGGTTGATGGGTTTAGTAAAACACACACCATTCATGTGAATCTGTATTCTGTGTGCTTTCACAGAGCATTACCCATTTAACTGTTGTGCAGGGTTTATTAGGACATAAGGCAGTAATGTGCACGGTATCCTTTCTTGTTGGTGTATTTATTTCGTTAGGCATTCTCTTATAAACTAACCAAATCTGTTAAAGCACAACCCAGAAATCCCTGATAATTTTTCAATGGAGTTTTTATATGTAAATTCTAAAAGCAGTAGTGCAATGGTTGCTGTCACTGCATGCTATCTAACAAAGTAGGATCTTTCTTGTATTAGAGATCTCAAGGTGCTGCAAGAACAATAAAGTAGAAAAACAATGCAAATGTTACACAATCCATGCCCCCTCCCTCTGCTTGTGGATGTATGTCTCCTGCTGCGTGTTCTTAGGAAAATCAATCACTACACTAAGGAGCACCAACAAAAAATCACTTTATAAGTGTCTTGGCAAAAAATATGGGCTCTAGAATCTTAAAACACGTGAAAGAAAATAGCCTGCCACCTGAATTATACAAAATTCTTGTTTAGGGAAGAAAATCCAGTCTATAAAATAGAATGACCTTTCATGCAAGAAATAACGCATTTCCAGGATATACTATACTCAAGAAAACTGGAGTAGAAATGGTCAACGTGAAATTATAACAAGCTCTTGACCTTCCCTGGCCCTTTATGCATTTTCATGAAATGATGTGATTCATTATTTCCACTGATATCTGCAGAGCAGTGGACCAGTTTACTTTGTATTCATTTATTCAGTCCTGAGTAATCTGTGTTTAATAGAGTGCTGGAGCATGTCAGAATGAACAATTAAACCTGGTTGTTATAGAAGACAACTTGCTATTATTGCCACCATTAGTTGTATGTGTTTTATTTTTTTAATAAAGAAGGTGTGTTGCAAGTGCAGTATATAATCCCATATTAAAATTGTGCACTTTTTTACTTAGAATGGCAATATCTTTTGAACATTAAGGGTTGTTGTACTTTGCATCAAGCTCTCAACTGATGATGTAGGCCGTAATTTTTTGTCAAACCTGTTCTGCAAGGATAAGAAGACTGTGAAGACAGAACTAAGCTCTTGGAGAGGATTGTGATGGAGAGATCAGCTATCCCAACAAGATGCAAAGTTTTGGAAGAATATTTTCTACAGTGCAGAAATTGAATGGGTTGGGTTACTCCTCAAAGGGAAAAAAATGGCAGTCTACTTTAGGGATAATATATTTGATAAATCCCTCTGCCTGGCAGTCAAAGAGAAAAATATGCAGGGACACAATGCACAAAGGGCATGCAACCATGCTGCTCAGCGTGTGCCAGGGCAATGAAGAAGATCCTTCAAGACCTTCCATTGCATCTCACTGCTGGGCAGGGGAACAGCAATAGGAAGAAGTGAAAGTGTTCAGGGCCAGCTTCCCACAAAGGCACCCTCAGTTTCCTTTGTCCCTCTAGTAAATGAAGCACAGATTTTTGGCAAACCTGGAGTGCCTCATCTTTGCTTTGTCTTAGTAGAAGCTGCTGGAGTGAGTGCCCTGTCACATGGAGGAAGGTGAATGTGTAGAGGAAAACCAGATCAGCAGAAGATCTGTCATTAGCTAGTACCTCCAGTAATCACCAACCATGTGCTGTCGTTGCCATGACCTGTAGATTATCGAGAACCAGTGATGTTTCATTGCAAAGCAGGTTGGAGAGGTGGGAGACAACTAAAGAACAGTAAGAACAAAGCATCTGAATCTTGAAGGCACCAAAAGTAGAGCTGGTTGCCAATAGTTTCCTTCACTGGGGTGTTCAGAAGTAAAGGGAAAATGTTTTGTGTCAAGAAGCAGGTGGCTGGAGGAAGTCCTAAGAGAGCCCTGTGATCCTGTGTCATCAGCTGTGCCTATATTTGCTCGCCTGTATTTGCAATGCAGCCTTATGAATTAGCAACAGGAGTGGTGTCTGGTGTTTATGTGTTTATGCATGTAGCCAGCTATGAAATTTTTAAGATTGTAGAATGAAATTCATTTTGCAGTAATGAAGATTTTATCTGTGGTAATAAGGAACATGAACTCAATGATTCAATTCAGAGACGTGACATAGAAAGCAAACCCAAAAGTAACAGAACAGATAAACATGAGTAGGCCAAACCTGTGAATGCTGCAAGATACGAAATTATGAGAAAGGAGGTAAAAAAGTGCAAAGTTTAACATCTCATGCATAGAAAACCATAGCTGCCATTCTTTTCCATTTGCTTCAGGAGAGCTACACAAAACAGCACTGGAGAAGTTACAAAGTACATCCTATATGCTTGTGCAAATGGGATCAAATCTTGTAGAGAATAAAAAGCAGTGAGCTAGATGAGGTAACAGCCCTCTGCTATGATTTCGCCCCCCATTTCTCACTATTTCTGTCATTGTTGGTTTTTGTGTGATGCCTTTCACTTAGCAGAATTCTCGAGGACACAATATCTTCTCTCAGTGCAAAACACTGCTTGTTGAATGATGGTAGTGTGCCAGTTAGTACAGATTATGTTTTACAGCTGGCCAAATTGGCAGTGTTTCTTTCTTAAGCTAATGATGGTCCTTCCCTCCATCCCAAATGCACACTAGCAACCTATAGTGATGTTGAGAGATGTAAGCAGATTGCTCTCAAGGTAAACAGCAACTCATTGTCCCTTACATTGTGCGGCAAAGACAAATTTACAATCAGCAGACTACATACTGCCAGCTAAAAGCAGGAGAGCTGTATGAAATGCTCATAGGATGTGTCTAGCATATTTGCACAGTTGTTTAGAGCAGGTGTTTTGTTAATTGTGGTTTATCCAGAACTGCACACTGTGTTCAAAATGACCCTTAAATGGCCACCTCACACCAGTGAGATGAGAAGATGTAGTGCACTGAGCTGTGAAATGAAGCAAGGAGGAAAGATGACAGGGGCCCAAGACCTATTCACCTATATTCATTGCCAGTATTGTCAGAGCAGCTTTTTTTATTATCTTTGATTCTATTTTTAATCTTTCCTCATGTTTTTTTAATTAGTAGTTTGCTGAATGAGCAAGCTTGTAAAATAATTTGAACTGAACTGTAGGAGTCCAAAAGGTAGAATTCTGTGGGCTGGAAATAAGCACTTTGTTCACTTCTTTGTTTTTTCAAAATGTAAGCAATGTTACATTTGAAGCAAATATTTCTCTACATACACCTGTCACACATAGAAGCACTAAGATTCTGGGTAAAAAGGACTTTAGACTGCCCCTATACATAGATCACAGTATTTCAGGAACATGGTGTAACGGAGAGGATGGTGAGACAGGTACTGGCAAGGTCTGTGGCTGATGGCACACATTGACTGTACCAGTAAGTTACATTTAAGGAAGAATTAAACCAGAAGGGGCTGATGATGCACTCAGCGCCTGTTGCAGCACAAGGCAGGGGCTGCTGGCTGATTTGCTCTGCCTGGAGCAGGTGCTTCACCAGCTGCCCCAGAATGCTCAAAAGCTTGACCTGAGAGGGCAGGGGGCCCTTGCAGGGCAGCAACGGGGGAGCAGCTGCCTCGGGAGAGCCTCTGAGAAAGGCAGGCTGCCAAGCACCAAAAATCACAGGATAATTGCAGTTTAACTCATGAATTAACTGATTTCAACGTACAGACTACCTGGGGAAACTGAGTTCACAAAGGAAGAAAGTCTTTTCCTTTTTGTCTTTTTCCACACAGAATACTTTAATGTGTTTCTTTATAAATTGTGTCTTCAAACAAATTTTTCTTTTAAAGATAAATAAAATGGAGGCAAAAAAAAAAATGGCTGGAACTGAATATTTATTCAGCTCCCAATTTCTCCCCATTTGTTTACTTTGTTGGCTGACAAACAAAAAAATCCATTTTTCACGCAGCTCTAGTACAATATTAATCATCATGAGTACAAACAGCAGAGTCTAAGCCCATATCTATTCATACTGTGTTATGCTGCTTCATGCATCTGCATACTGAATAGTCCCTCCTCTGGAAGTAAGGAAAATAAGGCTGTGTGTAATTGAACGTGAGAATGAGGCTGGCAGTTTCAGGTCAGTCTGCTGCTCTTGGGATCTCAGACATTAACATTGTTATTTTGGCCTAAAGAGATAATAACTGCAATTCTCTTTTAAATTCATAAGCCATACTCCTTTTTTTTTTTTCCCTCTTTTTTTTTTCCTCACAGGCTTTCAAACAGAACTTCCTGTGGCTTAGGGCTCACTGCAAGGTAAAGGAAGAGATACAGGTTGTAACAAGGCAACACACTTTGATGGGCAGGCACAGAGAGATTTTACAATTCAGAGAGTTCTTGGAAATGTGCGAAGCAAGGAGTAAGGTGTAGTGCCCCTTCCCTGCTAGGTTTCATCTGAATATTAGGAAGGCTTTTCTCCACAGTGCTGAGCAAGGCCATCTTCAGGGGGAAAAAAGTGGGATTTAATTTTTGAGCTGCAAGATCTGCTTTTCAACAAACACAGGCCACTCTATCCTTAAGAATTTAACTGTAAGCTAACAAGATGAAAGCATTCAGGTTTCCTTCTGTTGTGTTTACAAATGTTCAGATTTAGTAACTTTAATTACTAGTTATCAGTAGTTTGTTGCTTCTTCCCCGCAATCCCAAGATGGGTAAAGGTCAGTGAAGAAAAATCTGTAGCCAAAGAAATGGCCCAACTCACCACCCCATTTCTGATGCCCGTCTCAGAATTTGGGATAACTTTCATTACTGAAAGCAAAATCTAAGAGCCAGACCATAAAGACCAAAATATTAGGTCCTGAATCACTTTCACCTGTAGGAAACTTTCTTCCAAGGTGTATCCTCAGCAATGCAAGAACAGTGGAATCTTTCATACAGGTGTTTGCTCAGATCCTCTGGTGTTCAGCCCATTAAAATACAGACTAGTAAGAGAAATAGAAGAGCTTCTTAAGGCGTGTTCTATCCAGTGCTTTGGTAAGATATGTGCTTGTGTTCATTGGCAGGGATAGATAAATTGATGAATAAGGAGAGGTCTGTCAGAAACATGGATGAAATCCACACAAAAAAATAAGGGTGACATAGAAAAAATAAGGCTGTATAGAAAGTTGTCACCTGTTCTGCAGTAACTGCCAGTGTTTGCACTTTTTACAAGTAGCTAATCCAGAGAAAATTGGTCCGCAATGAAAGAAGCTTAGCTAAGTCCTGCCTAGATCATAGGTCTGAATAAAACATGCTTGCAAAACGTCAAAGAAATTCTGCACCTTTCTGGGTGAATGCATACCTTTTGTTGACTATAAATGGTCTTAGGTAAGTAGCAAATTTATGACAAACTTTCTGAAGATAAACTCTTCAGAACTATTCACAGTGTTGTGATAAGATGCAGCTGAAATCAAGCAGGTCAAGAGTTGTAGTAGTATATATCACGGTTGAAAGCCCACTGGTTTAAATCTGCAGGGAAAATGAAGTAATAATAAACCAGGTATTTTACTGCATGAAGAAAAAAAATTAATTGAGTCTACTGTAAAGGGAAAAACACAGTTACTGTAGAATCTGAAGCAAAATGTCACTTAAGTACACAGGAAGAGCAAACTTTTCTCAAAACTGAGTCTCTTTTAGACCTGAAACAATATTTTACTATTTAATTACTACTAATACTAAAAATCTTTTAAAGGACAAAATAAAGGTGTTAATTAGTTACTGTACTGCCTCAGAGCTGCATTAGTGTAGCTGTTTGTAGTTAGGGATATGTCTGATATGTAGCTATTATGTGGGGACTGAAGCTAAGAATAGATTAATACTAAGAGCAGTGGCTGTTGCAAAAGCTTTCTGCTACCTAGATGTTAAACATTTCTGCTTATGCTATTCCTTTCTCTTCTAATAATCCAGAGGATCTGAGGCTCTGCCTTGGGCAATAGAATATGCATAAGGTCCACCAGATGACAAGGAGTCTCAAGAGGCATAGTGCCTAGCACTGTGGTTTGTTGATACAGTAAATTCAGTTTTCAATCTCCTAAGGTAACTGCAAAAATGCAACAGCTACATGAAGTGATATCTGTCACACTGATAGTTCAAATTTGTTTAAAAGTACTCATATGGGTGAACCTGTTGCATCAGATTTCACACTGCATCAGATTCTACCTGCCTGCAGCAGCCTGACTTTAATTGCTAGAGCAGGAGCATAATCCCAGAGGCAGGTACTCTGGCTAAGGATCCAGTTTCTCATTACAGCAAACTAATAGTACCAAGGGGCTGTTAAAGGAATAGTTCTGCTCCTCCATCTCCTGTCAGCAGCTCACTCCCACTACCAGGTGTGACATCAGTGTAAGACCACTATTTCCACCACAAAGGGTGGCAGGGGATCCACAGGACTGGGGGGCACAGCAGTAAAGCACATTCTGTCAAAAGCCTGCGGCAGCATCAGTGAAA
This sequence comes from Oriolus oriolus, assembly GCA_013400235.1. Lineage (NCBI taxonomy): Eukaryota > Metazoa > Chordata > Aves > Passeriformes > Corvidae > Oriolus > Oriolus oriolus. Next base: position 404,725 of record VXBT01009887.1, on the reverse strand, counting down.
CAGTGATGTGTAACCACACCCTAAATTCAGCAGAAGGGCAACAACACGTGTATGTTTGAGTCACATTTAAAATATTGTGCTGGTGCACCCAGGACATTCAGAACATGCAGAACAGCAAATGCACCTCAGTGAATCACAATTCCTCCAGTGCCCCCTTGCTTACTGCTAGCGAGGAGTCATTGTCAGTGCCTTGTCTGGCAAGTAATTACTGCCACAACTCTGCTTTCTTCATTTCACTGGCAACGGTGACATTCAAGACAAACTTCTGCTGGGGAAAGAGTAAGAGAGCACCATTGTGCAAGTCAGAATCTGCTTAAGCACTCACCTAAGCTGCTTTGAAAGACTTTATTAAAAATGTAAACTTTTTACCTCCCTAGTCTATGTGTTTAAGCACAGCCCAGATGTTTTTTTCTTTCACAATTGTAATAACTCCTCTTTAGCACCAAATTGCTCAAGCCTCTTAAATTCCTTCTCTTGGAGGAATTTATTAGTTTCTGAAGTCATGCCATTTATTCACAAATATCATCACTGTCTCTTGAACAGAGCTGCCAAGAGACAAAAATAAATAAATAGTCCAGACTTCCTCCAGGTTTTCCCCCTCATTTGTTTTTCCCTACCTCTCTTGGCATTTATAAAATGTTATATAACTTACTACCAGGAAAGGCATAAAATACATTTACAGTATAGTTGTTTTGTTGATTACAAAAACATTGTTGCAGTCTCAATAAAGCAATAACTTGTAAATCTTCTCTGTTATACTTGCTGTTCATTAAATTTAGAGGAGTGATAGGTACCACTCCGCAAAATACAGTATTTTTGTGGAAAGGTGCAACACGTACTGTTCCCAAGCCTGCTTCTTTATGGCAAGTCAGTCAGTTGTCACGCTAAATCTTAAGTGCAGATGGATGAGGATTGTTGGAAACACAATATTTGTCACAGAGGTGCTGGGTCACAGAGTCTTTTATTTTTCAACAAGGGCACTTGTTAGACAGTATCAGATACAGTCCCTGCACCAGTGATTATTTCGGCCAGCATGCAAGCTGTGCACTCCTTTACATGCATTGTGAAGATCCAAGCATCCCATTTAAAGTTTAACAGCTGCCAAGTTATCTTAGTGCCTGCTACTGTTGATGTGACACCAGCAATGTGCCTGTATCCTTTGCACTGGACATTATTCACTGCGGCTCACTACCAGCGAAAGTTGTTTCTGCAAGGAAGATTTCCATGCAGCACATTCCACTGAACCATTGACTTTGTGTTTGATATTCGTAGTGAGTGCTTGGCTGCTTTAGACAGACTGTATTTGACTTGTCATTGGAAAATGGACCATTCTAAATTACAAAGAAGAGAAATAATACAAGATGAACTGTGATAAAGCAAGAAAGGAATCAAGGGTGTTTGTACTTCTGTGCAGGTATGCACACAAAGAATTGGACATTAGTACTGAGAACATGCTGCCCATGCAAATTGCCTATTTGACTCCTGTCAAGGACTAAGGAGTTAAACTGGAGAGCTGAGCATTTATCTCTTTAAGGTTTTGAATGAAAGAGCAGAATTTGACTTCAAGACATGGGAATTTAGTTAATTTAATTCTTCCAAAGGAAGCAGAGGTTGGCAGGGAAGGATGCTGTGCTAGACCTTGGTCTGAAACCCCTGTCTGAAAGCCTGTGGTTGCACAGTGGGAATATGGATTTGGCTTTGCTTTACTTGGCCACTTGGTCAAAAGTCAGCTCCAAAGGCTGAGTCAGAAGCCTGTGCAAAGCGTATGACTATTTCGAGCACAGATTCGAGGTAGAACTGACTACCTTGCTTATGAGGTCCTACAGGCTCCTTTGCAGACCATATACTATATGTTTGCAGCTGCCTGCAAAAGGCAGTATAAGTCACCATTAGAACCAGGGAGTACTGTGTCCCACTGGTGTTCATGGAAATTCTGGAGCATTTTCTTCATCATGCAATATTTGTTCATGGGCAACATCTATAGGAAGAATATGAGCTGTTTCAAGTGACAGTGTAGTCAGGAGTTATGCAAAACCTCTGTAAATCAGCAAGGGTCTTTGTGAAACTAGGGAAAGAAGCAGGAGCTTAAGTTACCTATGTTGCAATGCCTGGGCATGTTCTCTATCTTCAGTTTCTCTTATTTTCTTGGTTTCACAGAGATCTCAAGTATTTGTTTCTGGTTCTTGTATTAATACATCAGTTTTATTTTTCATTTGGTATCACAGTGGTGACTCTTAAAGCAAATACAAGCAATAAAGCTTAATTAAAAGAACAAAAATGCATCACTTAAAAAGAGGGATAGTGTATACTAAGGTTTCAAGTGTTCAAAAGCAGGTACAATTTTAAAGTAATTACAATTTTAAAACCCTACAAGAAATCCTTTTTCTGCTCCCCCAAATTAATATTCTGTAAAGTTGCCTCCTTATTGAAATTTCAAAGTCACCAAATGCATTTCTATGTAAGGGAACATGCTTTCAATCTGTGTCTGAGGAAGAGTGCACTGGGAGGGTATCATTCAAATAAATAGGATAAGCCAAATACTGAGATTAGTAAAGTGGCATTGTTAATTGTCAAGATGATGCTGAATAGACAGAGGCGCTTAATTGTTGTGTTTGTGCTCCATTGCATCATTGTCTCTTTGTGTTGTTTTTAATTTGTTTTCTACTGTAACTCATGAAACTTACATTACTGCCATTAAGGTGAATTTTTTGAAGCTGCATCTGCTCATTGGTTTGCCGATTCCCTCTCTTGAAATTAGATTGATGTAGTGTTATATATTCATTCCAATCTAATGACTTTTCCAGAGCCCCAGAGTAAAGAAAATGGGTTTCATTAATTTCCCTAATAGCATCACTGAAAGACATGTAATGTGCAAAGTTAAAACTTCTTTTGTTTTTAATCTCTTAATGATCTCTTTTCCCTTTGTTCAGACTATCCTTAGTTTTACTGAAATAGAGAGGAATGAAAATGTCTCTTGGTGGATTTGTCAGGGAAGCGAGACTTCAACCATTTTGGTGGAAATGTTTCATGGCATTTTTATGTTCTCTACTGATGTTTATTCCGCTATTCAGTCCATTTATTGCTCCATAAATTGCAATGTGTATGGTTTCTTCTATTTTTTTCACATCCCAAGGAAAATGAAGACCAAGTTGCTCAGCTGCATCCTATTTAGCATCCTGAATTTGTGACTTATCTCTGAATAAAAGTCTAGAAATACTCTTACAATAACAGGAATCATTCTCATTGTAGTGAATACAAGATCTTCACATGTTTCTTTTCATCTGACCTAACTTCACAGTTGGTGAACCCAATTATTTGATACAGAAAGTTTTTACTAAATGTTCTCTTTCTGAAAAGGAATTCCATTATTACAGTTATGCTCTGACTTGGGCAGCATAAAAAGGGATAAATATCTATAGAATGGACTGTCTGAACCAAGAGCCTGAACCAGCACCAGAAATTAGGTGTTTTCATAGCTTAGTTGTGGGATGAGGAATGAAAAATCTTTGGTTTGAGGTGGCCCTAACCTTAATTCATCACAGAAGTTCATTCAGTTTAAAGGTGAGGTTAACAATTAATTACCGACTTCATCAGTGTCAGGGCCAATAGTCTATGAACATTTCATGTGTCCTTTTTTGTACAGACTTAGATTCACATTTTGGACAATGACTGAAAACCAGGTGATAAATCACTGTCCAGTGTTGTAAATGTTCCCTGTGCTTATTTGCATCACATCTGGCTTTTCATTCCATAAAAAGAGAACCTTCCATCATCTCTTGCAATGTAACTGTAAAGGTTTATTGGGTCCCACTTTATGTATATAATCTCATGGTTTAGCTACATCATGCTGTAGAGTGAGACACAACAATGTCCAGACTGTCTCAAATCAACATACTTGAAACCACTGAAAAACTACCCTTACTCAAATACTAGACATGCAGACTCTGCTATGGCCTTGTAGTGATGTAGTTTGAATATGAATTAATATTTATTGACTCAGGAGCATTATGGTGCCACACAGAGCCTAGCCAGGATTGAAGGCAAATGCGAGTTGTTGGGATGCTGCCAGCACTGCAGAGACTGATAATCCTGAGCACTGTGTACAGAAGAGTACAGTTTTCTCTCTGGAGTATAATCCTTGAGGAGAACAGACATAAAAATGCCCTTTGCCCTTTTTTTCACACCTGGACAGAAGACAATAAATGCAGCTTAGACAGGAGATGCAATGGGCGTTTCGTGTAGGCAGTTCTACTCCCAGTACTTCGTAAGCAGCTCTATGCCTGACCATCATCAGTCTGTGCTGAAGTGAAGAATGGAGTTCAAGCTGTCATGAAGCACTGGTGTTGTGAGACAGTTGTCCACCCAATAAGTATACCTCCTACTCAGCAAAAAGGCACTAGAGGATGAACAGCGGGCCATAAGTGTTTGTGCATTACACATAGGATTTTCTGATGGAGAGAGGGAAAAGTGAGTAGTAATTCACCTCTTAACAGATATTCCTGAGTCTTGGTTTTGGCTCATATTTTTTCCAAAACTACCTGAAAAGTTTCTCACTCATTAACTCAGCATGCTTCAGTGTATTTGTCCAACTTCTCTGATTTCCTAAAAAAGGGTTTTCTCATGATATTCTAATTTGCAAGTTCCGAATTTTTTTTATGCCACTTAGACAATACTTTTCAGTGAAAACTCACTGGTTTGCAGAAGTCATAAGCACCATTGACCTACTTTTCCTGTTATTTACTAGTCAAATTATGTACTACAAAAGCTTCCTTGACATGCTCCCTGGTCAACTCCTGCATGTTCCGAATTTGATGGAAGAGTCAGCTCATTAGTGCACTGTCTGTGTTTGTGTAGGAAAAATATCATCCTATTTTAGCATGATGTGTCTGACATTTACTTTCAAATGGTATAATACAACAAGAAAAACTAATCTTGAACTTACTCTGCTCACCAAGTATAGTGGAAAACTGTAATTATACCATCCTGAATCTATCTCTATTCTGCGTTTTCTTAGAAGTCCCTCAAGTCTACATTACAGACTAATTAATATTTCAGTTATGACCTAAAGGAACTGAAGTCTGGGAAAAATTCTCAACATAAAGACAAGCAGAAATTCAATTCTGAATAGTTTGGTTTATACATATGATTTACCATGGAAACTTGACTCCAGATGGTAAATCTCACTGTGTGAGGTCATGCATTCCTTCAGTTTACTTGGTAATGTCACATTGTGATTTGTGATGATCCAGACAATGTTTGTCTTCAGCTACTGTTATGAAGTTCTCCGTGTATTTCCCTGTGGCAGCTTTGCATTTTTTGTGGCATTTTCCTTACTGCTATATGATTTTGTGTGTTCAAACACATTATAGCTATTGATTCCTATATCCATGGGAGTAAATGTCATAACATCCACCTTGAGAAGATCCCAAAAGTAGGAGCCATTCGCAAGAACAAAGATGTATTCAATGGGATATGAAGAAACTGGTCTTTGAGAAACTATTTCGGACCAGGTCCAGAATGTCATTGCTTAGCAGTAGTGCAACATCCTACACCTTCACTAATCTTAGTCAGTCTCTAACTACCTTATGAAGGTGAGAAATATAATGTATTTGTAACTGTTGTATCTTTGCACAAATGTGAGGCCAAAAATACAACATGCCCAATATTTTTCATGAGAAGTTCAAATAAGTCCTGTCTTGTATATGTCTAGATTTTATATGTCTGTCCTTATTCATGTTTCTGTAAATCTTTTGCTCTATTTAATCATGAAGCAGATGCACAGATTTTACTTCTTTTCGTTGCTCTGTGCCTTTACAGATCACATCTTCTGCATTTTGCCATTGTCTGAGTTGTAAGGACACTTCAAAGTGGCATAATTACCCAAAGTTCTTCACCAAAGTTCCTCACCAAAGTCCAAGCCTTAAAAAAAATTTAGAAGAGCAAAAATAAAACCAGCACTTTTTTTCTTCTAGGCTTTATTTTTTTGTGTTTTTTTTTTAAACTGGAGGCACACTTGAAAATGTGTAATAGTATTTGTTTACAATTCTGTATCATCTCAGAGATGGAGGAATAAAATTCTACAGTTAACATTTTTTCTATGCTTTAGCTTTATTTACCACATTTGTAAGTTAATGTACATAAATCACATTAGGATGTACCCTTCCCTTCCCTTCCCTTCCCTTCCCTTCCCTTCTCTTCCTCTTCGTCTTCCTCTCCCTCTCCCTCTCCCTCTTCCTCTTCCTCTTCCTCTTCCTCTTCCTCTTCCTCTTCCTCTTCCTCTTCCTCTTCCTCTTCCTCTTCCTCTTCCTCTTCCTGCTGTCAGGAATAACTGTCTTAAAAATGAAAGCATTTTAAGAATTGCAATAAAGCATTAGAGAGCATTATTTAAAATTGCAAGAAGCCACCAATCATTTTCAATTTCACAAGAATATATTCTTTATTGGAAGATAAGTTTGATAACTTTCCTCTTAAGTTGCAAAGTAAGAAATAAGGTGGTTGTCATTTGTTTGGCTCTCTCAGCTACTGGTGAAAGCCAAAGAATACACAGGTTTTTCACTCTAAGTATACCGGGCTACAGTTCAACTGGCTTCAATGGAAGCTACAGTTATCAAAGGATAAGTACTTTACTTGGAGGTTTCATTTTTTGCTGCTGGCAAAGGGCAACTGCCAGCAAAAGGCAACACCTTTACAATCAGACATATCTGTATTTGCACTACTGGGCCCATCTCTGCTGAAAAAGAGAAAGAAAAAATTGCCATGGACATCAACCCACTGCTAATCTTTGTCACTGATCACATTGACTGATAGTGCTACAAAAATACTGATATGGGCTGCAGGTTTAATACTTCAAGAAAGGATTCCTTGCAGATATGTGTCAGGTTTATCAGTCCTTATTTAGATAGTAGCTAAACCATCTCTACTTGATCTGTGTAGACACAGAAGAATAAAAATCAGTTAGCAGGTAGTTTACTCGCATCCCATTTCTCAGCTGCATTGGCTGAATCAGGTAACTGCAACCTTATAAGCAAGATGAGACTTAATTTCTTTTATGAGCCCAGATTCTTATGCACTGCATTTTAATCTAAGACCTACAATCTTTGAGCCCACAAGGTGATTATTAAAATTAATAAAATTCATTGGATTATAAAAGGAGATAAAAAGTTAAATGATCTGAAGTGCATTTTATATAATATTTTTATTTTCCAATAAGCCTTCAGAAAACAAGGCTGTCTGTTAGAGGAAGGAATATATTACTGCAGTGCAGGAGGTTTCAATAACCTTAGCCATTCACAAAAGATTATTGAGACATTTATGACTGAGGGAAAACATTCCCCAATCAAAATAATCTGAGATATGTTTTCCAAGATGTTAGTCCAAGGAACCACTAGGGGAGTTGGAAAACTTGCTTGGGAAGTGCTTTAGGAAGGTATCAATGGCTGTCAGTGTAGTGTAGTTGTATGAAATGTTTGGAGCTGGACCTGGTACAAATAATTGTGTACATCATCTCTACTTCCTGTGCTGCATTTCTGTTCCTCTTCTCCAAAAATCCCATCAGAACTTTGGCCTTTGGCACCTCCATCCTTTACAGACTGACTTTGGTATAAAAGACATAACTCCACGTTCACCTCTTAAACCTGCATGAATCAGGTTTTTAGCATTGTTTGGTTTCAGTTCAGTGGGATATATGGATTTCTGTCCTTGTGTGATAGATTTTCTGACTATTTTTTCCATTATTCTGTGACTGTCTAATGTAATATAATTGTTGCTCTTCAGAGCACACTCAGTGTTTCATCTCCCAGTCATTAATGTTTCTAGCTTATGCACCCTGAGCACAAGCTAGAAGCCATTTCCTTCTTTTTTATTCCAATCCTTGTGGGATTTTTTTACCTGGACTCTATCATGAATCCATTGTAGATGGCAACACCCCAAGAGCAGCTTTGATTCATGGTGTTTAATTGCTGCAGGAAGGACAGAAGTTGAGCCAGCTCCCCTTGGCAAGGTCCCAATAGCCCATCTCATAGCATTTGGATTTTCAGGGACTCCAGGAAGCTCGGTGATCAAATTGATGGGGCCAAGAAGAGTTGAACATCCAAAGACCTACTCTCCATCCGGGCCTCTAAAGGGCATTCCTGGTAAAAGAAACCTGAGATAAGGGTAGAAATACGCCCCAGACATTAGATATAAGGAAAAAGTTCTTCACTGAAAGGTTTGTCAAGCATTGGAACAGGCTTGGGAAGTGATTTTGTCACCATCCCTGGAGGTATTTGAAAGATGTATAGCTATCACACTTATGGACATGGTTTAGTGGTGGACTTGACAGTGCTGGTTAACAGTTGGGGTCAATCATCTTAAAGGTCTTTTCCAGCCTAAACAATTATATGATTCTACGATTTTGCTGTATTCATGAGTTGCAGTCTCTCAAAGAAGATCCTATTTTTGGCTGAAATTTTATTTTTGAGAGTTAACTGTGCAAGAAAAGCTGTGGCAGATTAACAAGATGGACTTCAGCCAATTCATCTCTTGTTGTAGTTGCTTGGCTTAGTTTACAGAGGGCCACAGGCTAAATCATTTTAAGGGAAATTTAAACTTGGTCAAATGCACTTAATGGTAGATTTTGCATTGCTTTGACATGAGTCATCCAGGCTTAAGTCATTTATGCAACACTTGTGTATAGATAAGGTCATGAACTCTACAAAGACATGATATTAGAAAGGTGAATGGCACTCCCTCTGATTGTTTGAGGGCTCAGTTGATACACAGGATATGCTTTAAGATCTTGTTTGTTTTGCCAAGAATACCCAGAGAACAACAGGTATTTTACCAGAGTAGAAGAGAAAAGAAGGGAAGTCTCAAAATTTAGCATTTGAAAAGCAGCCAGTCTGTACGTTTAGCTAACTGTTAACAAAGCTTAACCTGCTCTGTTAAATGCCAGTGCAAAGCATCTCAGTGGGTTTTGGCAGCACAAAGTTGTGCTGCTGAGACGATATATACATTCCACTGTGAAACGGACAATGCAAATTTAAGATTTGAACCTACTTCTGCAGAAATTAATGGGAATTTAGTCACTGACTTCAAAGGGAGCACGGTCAGAAACCCAATTTCTTGCCACGTTTCCTCTACTTTCATTAGTGGCAGAGGGTGTAGGAGGGGTGCAGAGAGATGACATTTTATTTAGATCTTAAAAACTTTGCTTTTCCACAAATACTCTCCCTTAAATTTTAAAAAATTTACTTACATCTGAAACATACCTCAAAATGAGCACCACATGTAGGGTATATGATTGTTACCTTTCTAGGTGGACACTGAATTACCCTACCTCCAATAATTTTTTATTCCTCTGCTGCTTTTTAAAGAGCTTTTTATAATCAGTGACTGCTAGAAGAGAAACACAGAACAGGACATCATACGCCCAGTCTGTTTACTTAAACATCAGATGGTCACTTGTTACAGAGAACTGATGGACACTTTGTCTGTGTCTTTGTTCAAATATTGGAGTGTGGGAACACTGATAAAAAGGAACTGGGACAATATTTAGTGGCACCCAATGTGGGGCTTGAACCCACAAACCTGAGATTAAGAGTCCCATGCTCTACCAACTGAGCTAGGCACGCTCTCTAAATAAACCATCCTCTCTAAATATTGTCCCAGTTTGAGACAAATTCAGAGAGACATCCGAATTTGAACCTCCTCTGATAGAAGGCAGGTTGCAGCCGCCCCTCCCCCACGAAGTTCAGGAAAGAAATCTTCTTCGGAGGAAAGTGAAAAGAGAGGAAAAAACTATTTATTTAACAAACACACAGGAAAATAATAATAATGCTAAATAATAAAACCTCTCACCATGGAGAGAAACTTGGGAAGATTTAAAAGTCCTTCTGTGGGTGTGGTCTCTCTCCTCCTCTTCAGAGCTGGGGTTTTGGCACAGGCCCCTCCGGGCCTCCCAGATGATATTTTGGTGTTGTTGCACAGTTCCAGAAGAAAAGAAGAACCCAAAGTCACAGTGAAAAAGAAAGTTCAACTCTCCGTCTCTCTCTGGAGAAAACAGAGCCGAAAGCTGGCTGAAAAGCAGGAAGGGTGCTTCCTCCGCTCTTCTCGCCGCAGCAGCAGAATGCAGAGGAGTACTAGTGACCTTGGAGTACATAACAGCTTTGAAAAGTTTGTCTGGCTTTTTTTTCTTTCTCTGGCACCTAATTTTAGAAGCACAGAAAGGCACAAGGTTCATGTCTGGGCATAGAGCGGTGATAGGGGATACAACATCATAAAGTCACCCCAAGACACTTATAAATGTTAACTTACACCAAGACTAAATCAGAAGAAAAAAAAAAGAGGAAAGAAAAAAAAAAGATCAGATCAAAGTTTTGGTTAGATTAGGAACCACAGTTCATAATTAATTTAACTTCTTGTTCCAGTCACTTGTAGTAAGAAATGTAGGCATCTGATTTGTAGACTACAGGGCCACCTCAGGTCACCGGTGTGGTTTTAACTTTTACAACATAGCCAAGAAAATGTCTATAAGCCTGTATCACGGGCCTGCAGAATGACACTTGACAGTTCACTCTTATGTGGTGCTGTTTTAGAGAGCGTGTGTTTTCCTGGCTTAATCACTTGACTTTGTCTCAGCTATTAGACTTAACAAAGGATTGTAACAGTGAACCAAATCCAAGTGTGTGCCTCTTCTGGCACTTGTCTGTTTAAGAAGCACTTCTCCCTTCCATTCTTGAACAATCAAAACCCCTTTATGGGCAAATATATACTCAATATCTTGTCCTTTTTTGTCTCAGTAAGATTTTTCCCACAGAAGAGCCATCACAGTCCTACCCTCTTACAAGTCCTGGTCAAAAATGTCACAGTTACAAAGAAGAAATTACAATCTTATCAGAAAAATGAGAGCCTGTATTTTTACTCACAGTAGTTTTTACAGCGGAGATTCAGTTAAAAACAAAGGATACAGCCTATTTGGAAAAAAAATATTGTTTAAAAAATGTTACTTCATCTTTCTACTCATCAGACTCTTCTTTCTCTTTGTCTTTGAGGATTTTATAATGCTAAATGTTGGAACTCTCTGGAGCACAGACAATTGGATTTCACCCTTATGTCTGGCATAATCTAACATAAAAGACCGTCCAGAGAAAATGTCAGCTTAGTGTTTTTAATGAGAGAATGATATATTAAATACTGACACAGCACCAGTTACAGGAAAGAGAAATTACATGCAAACAGTTACTAAAACCAGCACTTTTCAACAGGTTCAAAAATATCCTGTAAAGTGTGACGCATTTGGGTGCTTGCTGGAATAGCATCTCATGTTTCATGATGCACTGGAAAGCACAGCCACCTGGTTTTGGAGCTCTTTATGGAAGAAAGGATTGATGCTTTTGATGAAAATTCTCCCTTATGGGACTTCAGCCTGTGGTGTGTGATTAAAAATAATTCACCTAAGAGTTCCACACAGATAAAGGAAAACTTGGAAGGAAATGTTAACTGCCTTTGGCACAGACCTAGGCTGCTTTCGCCCAAACACAGACCTTTAATGACAACTGTTCTACTCCATCAAATGCATTCCCTTTTTCCCAGTGAAGGAACTTCTGTCATTCCCTTGGGCTGATGCACACTGAAGGCGTTTGCCCTTCATGCTGCACTCATAAGGTCTAGAGACCCACAGCAGTGCCTAAACTCTAGTAAAATCTGTGCAGAAAACTTTTCTCAATAAAATAGATTTCTGCTGAAATACACTTTCAAAGCCAAAATTTTTATGGAGAGAGGAGTTCTAATGGAGCTTTTGAGGGTAGGAAACAAAAAATCACCTAAATTTAAAATCTGGCCACCCACTTCCAAATGAAAATTGAGTCTTTAACCCAATATTCTTTGGGGAATACACTGAAGGGTGGGCAGAAAGCAGCAAAAAACAATTTAGAAGCATCAAAATTGTCATGAAATGGAACTTTTTTTCTCTAGCTATTCCAATTCTTCCCGTAGCATTGATTTCATCTTGGCCTTGCTTTTTCTGGGCCTATTTACGTGGGCCTGGAGTGAACGATTTTGACCTCTAATTTAAGAGATCACAAGAGACCAGCTACAGTCCTGGCAGGTTCTTCTTAATTCACTCTTTCAACTTTCAGGGTGACATCTGTAGACAAGCATTCTTAATCTCTTTGAATGTACAGTCACAAAAAAAAAGTAAAATCCTTAGTTACTTTTTTAGAATCTTTTCCTAAGTAGACTGCAGACAACTCTGCATATTACAAGGTGTAAGCAAGTTCTGTAGGATGATAACCATGGGGTAAAGCCGTCTTTTTTTCCCCAAAAAATTACTCTGTGAATGAGGTCTTTTCAGACTATTTTCCAGATGAAGACCAAGGACGAAATTGAAATAACAAGGGTAACACAGAGTGTTTGGAGAGAATGGCATAGCATAGTTAAAAATAAACAAAAATTGAAAAAAACCTTCTGAAAATAAGTTTAACTTGCCCTCAAAAAATTCTGTTTATCTTTGGCATCCTGAATTTGCAACTACAATTAAGATTAACCAGTGTCTTAAAGAATGTAAAATCATTGCTGGAATAGAAAATTCTGTGGCCAAATCAGTGAGTGAATGAATCTGTTACATCTACACAAACCACTGGCCTCTACACCCCTTCTCAGTCACAGTGTTTGAATCTTCATAAGTGGGAAAAAAAATCTATAACTTTACTGGTTTTTCTCCTCTCTATTAAAGTTTGAGTCATTTTTTTCATCACTGATTACATTATTTCTTGCCTTAATGACTTTTCAAGTTTAGGTGATGTCCTGTGAAAAATCAGTTTTGCGTCCTCAAGTTCATAAAGTCCTGGATCTCTCTGTAATGTCTTTCATTTCTACTTTTAGAGAGCACAGCTGAGTGCCCTATAGCAGAGCACAGGTAATATTCTTATCAGTTAACATGCCTGTCAGTCAAATCCTTGTTCCATTACTTTGGTTTTGTCCTTTTGGCAGGAGACATTCATCTTCCTTACAATCAAATTTTGTGGTGCCAAAGGTTATGTTTTCTTTTCTTGGTATTCATGGTCCTCTTTATGCAAAAGTCCCTATCAAGTGAGGCCCGTGGAGTAAGTGGCACATATCACACAAACTTAGAAAGGTACTTTTTGGTAAATACAAGCTGCTTCACTGCTCGCTGGTGCCTAAAATCAAAGAATTGCACAGGATGATGGCTCTCCTATATTGCTTTTCAATCTTATTCTCTATCACATTTCACAGTTGCAGATTGTGCCCTTGCTTTTCTTCCCTGGAAGGGAAAATCCCCTCATTTCTCTCAATATTGGAAAGCCTTTCTTCAGCATGTGACTAGACCAATACACAGAGAAGTTGATCCTTTAGGTTTTGGAAGCACCATGTTATTTAGTGCAATCAGGTGCATCCTGAAGACAGTGTGAAATACTCATTTCCAAATTGGAGAGACAATAATGCGTAGAGATCACTGATTTTTTTTCAGAAATAGAGAAATGCCTATCTCATCTCCTCTGGTTAGTTTAGACATTTTGTTTCCTCTTCCTGAAAAAAGTGATATTCAGCTTTTTTCCTTACTTCATACGGGCTGACAAACAAATTTTTGTTACCTGAGTGCTGAAGCATGACTGGAATATTATTCCTCAATAAACCTGTTTTATGGTGCCAGCTCCTGGATCTGTATAGACTACTGGAAGCTTTGCAAGAGATGGGTTTCTAGGAACTGAACTCCATCACAGCAGGGCCTTTTCCCTGGCCCAAACCAACGACTTTAGTTCCCACCCGCAGCTTCTGCTGTTGCTGCTTCACCACAAGTGATGACAAGACAGCTACTCAGCACTCTTCAGTGTTATTGCCTTCCCATACAGCCCAACAGAAAAGGCACATGTTGAGGACAGGTGCTGCTTTTCTGCCCTCTTACTCCTCATCATGATATCATAATGAGGATATCTGGTCACTAGAAAATGGTGGAAATGACCAGTTTCATATGGTAGTACTGTTTCTGTAATAATGCTGAGACCAGACGACCTTAGATTGAGACCAGAGATGCAAACGTAAAAACATTCAAAACCTTGTTATTCATCCTAGAAGCCACCAGTCCTTCAGCGAATTTCAGCAATGGCAGTCTGTGAATCTCGTGGACTGTTTCCATCCTTCCACTGAAAGCTACTCCCCTTCATATGTGTTGTTCTACCCTACCCTTCCTTCTGTTTAGCTGTTTTCTTGACTGCCTGAAGACTGTCAGGAGAAGCTCAGTGTTTAACATCACTACAAGGTGTGTTTGGGAGCCAGGCTGCCGCACACACTGAACAATCTGTTTCCTACGTCACTGTCCAAATTTACATCTTTTCTACCTGTCACGTTTCTCAGGGTGCACCTAAGGTAGTCTTACTGAATCTTCAGGATCTGGATCATGGGTAGACTCTTTATGATACAACAAAGGCTTTACATTTACTGCACAAAATGGAAACTCATTAATGAAGGAATAGTCTCATCACAGTCAATAATAAATACCTGTGACAAAGAAAAATGATGTCTGTATCATACAAATAATGCAAACACAAAGATAATGGGAAAACTGCTTTTCCTCATCTACTATCTGATGGATTTCTTCTCTGCAGTATATATTACTCATTATGATATCAATTTCAATTCTTATAGCTTCACGTTCCCTTGAGGGGGAAGGGGCATAGAGAAAAATATGCTGCGTCTTCAGCCAAAAATTCCTATACTATGATCCAGTCAAATGGACTGGAAAGGAATATGATTACTGTGCCAGTGACCTTAGGCTATTCACTTCTGTCTTTTATTTAAAGGTTTGCCTACCCAGGAAATGAGTAGAAAGATCCTTATTTAACTGTGCTCTCCTGACAGACATCACTGAATAGGAACTGTTCCTCACAGTTAAATGAACAAATTGCACCAGAGAGAGACCACTACTGGTAAGAATCCCACAGAATTCTTCTGTCTCCTTAGCAGAAATGAAGAGGTACCATAAAATGATGTCATCCGCACAGAGGAAGTAAAAGTGTGGAGTTTTTAAATTTCAAAAAGACCATTGCAATTAAAGTATATGCATTCAGTACAGGGCAATTTCCATCTGATCACAAAGAAATAATCAAAGTGGTCTTAACTTTTAATTTTCTTTCCCTTACTCTTTTCTTTTTGGTTAAATCCCCAAGGGTTATAATATTTTAGAACCGTAAGCACTGGCACATTCTGAAATAAAATTTCTATTATACAGAGAAATTATTCGAGACTAGAGATCCAGGGTCATCTTCTGGTTAACTATCTGTAAGAAGAGCACCATCACCATTTATGCTTGATCTAACACAAAACATAACAAAAACCCTAAACTAACCCTAACCTTACACTTAACCAAACCATACCACTACAAATAACCCAACCCAAACCAGAACCCTCTGCCTAACCCTGACCCAACACTAATCCTAATCCAAATCCCAAATCCTAGCCCTAGCCCTAACCCTCACCCTAACCTCACCCTAACCCTTATCCCAACTCCAACCCTAACCCTAACCATTTTAAGCGTTTGAGTGCTGCATCCCATCATGTTGGCAGAGAACAGTGGGCAGATTCAAAAATTAACTTTTAGTACACTGTCGAGAAAGATTTGCTGCTTCTCCTATTGCAATTCTTGTGATTGATATTAGCAGAATATCCTGCATGTTCTACTCCCAGCTGGCATTTCACGTGTTGTTTTCCCTGTCTGACCCTAGGGATACACATGCTTCTGCTTTTCATTTCTGAAGTTCGATCAGGTTTCTTTGTTGTATTTATATGTCAGTATGGATAAAAATCCATTCCTTGCAAAATGCAGTATTTGACTGGCAGAAGAAAATCACCTTTTATTTTTTAAAGCTCCTTCTACCATCAGTACTCCTGTTGAAATTTATTCACATTTCACATATACACTGGAAAAGAAGGCAAAATTACATTCCTTGTGGTGGTTTAACCGCAGCCAACAACTCAGCCCCACACAGCTGTTTATTCACTCCTCCCCTCCCTCAGTGGGTTGGGGGACAGAATCAGAAGAGCAAAGGTGAGAAAATCCTGGGTTGAAGTAAAGGCAGGATAACAGGTAGAACAAAATCCATGCATGCAAACAAAGCAGACCAAGGAATTCTTTCACCTCTTCCCATGGGCAGGCAGGGGTTCAGCCATCCCCAGGGACAGCCAGGCTTCATCACATGTAACAGTGACTTGGGAAGACAAACACCACCACACTGAATGTCCCTCCTTCCTTCTTCCTCCCACAGCTGCCCTGCCTGTGTCTCCTCCCAACTTCTTGTGCCCCACAAGCCTCTTTGCTGGGGGGGTGGGGTGAGGAGCAGAAAAGGCCTTGACTCTGTGCAAGCACTGGTTGCAATAACTGAAACACCTCTGTATTATCAACACGGATTCCAGCCTGTTGTGGTTTGACACTGGTGAAACGCCAGGCACCCACGAAAGTTGCTCACTCACCCTCCCCTGCCACAGCTGGGCAGAGGAGAGAAAAATTGATGAAGGGTTCATGAGTTGAGATAAGGACCAGGAGAAAAACACTCCAAGGGCAAAACAGGCTCAACTTAGAAGTACAAGGTGAATTTATTACTAACAAAATCAGAGGAGCATAACGAGAAGTAAAACAAGCCCTTAAAACACCTTTTCTTCCCCTAACCCCTCCCTCCTTCCCAGCGACAGTGCAGGGAGAGAGGGGGGTGAGGGTTTTGGTCAGTTCATCACCAGAGGTTTTCTTCCGCTGCTCAGAGAGAGGAGTCGTTCCCCTGTGAGACCCTGGGTCCCTCCCACGGGAGACAGTTCTCCATGAACTTCTCCAGCGTGGGTCCATTCTCACGAGCAGCAGTCCTGCCAAAACTGCTGCAATGTAAGTCCCTCCCATGGGCACACAGTCCTCCCAAAACTGCTGCTGCGTGGTTCTCNAGAGAGGGGGGTGAGGGTTTTGGTCAGTTCATCACCAGAGGTTTTCTTCCGCTGCTCAGAGAGAGGAGTCGTTCCCCTGTGAGACCCTGGGTCCCTCCCACGGGAGACAGTTCTCCATGAACTTCTCCAGCGTGGGTCCATTCTCACGAGCAGCAGTCCTGCCAAAACTGCTGCAATGTAAGTCCCTCCCATGGGCACACAGTCCTCCCAAAACTGCTGCTGCGTGGTTCTCTCTCTCCACAGGGTGCAGTCCTCCAGCCTGGAAGCAGGGCCCCCTCTCTCCACCAAGTGGTCTTCCACTGGATCACAGCCTCCTCCAGGCATCCA
>VXBT01009887.1:347203-387460 GCA_013400235.1 Oriolus oriolus | reverse complement strand
CTCCAGGCATCCACCCTCTCTGGCACGATCACCTCCCCCACGGGCTGTGGGTGGATCTCTGCTTTCCCCGTGGACCCATGGGCTGCAGGGGCACAGCTTCTTCACCATGGTCTCTTCACCACGGCCCGCAGAGGAATCTCGGCTCCGGCGCCTCCTCCCCCTCCTTCTCCACTGACCTTGGTGTTGCCATGTTGTTCCCTCACATGTTCTCACCTCCTCCTCTTCTCTGACTAGAAGAAAAAACTGCATGTACTTTGTTTTGATTTTCTTCTTAAATATATTATCACAGAGGCATTACCAGCCTCTCTCACTGGCCCAGCTCTGGCCAGCAGCATGTCCATCTTCAGAGCCATCAGCCACTGGCTCTGCCGGACATGGTGGAAGCTTCCAGCAGCTTCTCACAGAGGCCACCTCTGTGGCCCCCCAGCTACCCAAAACCAGGCCGTGCTAAACCACCACACAACCCAAATCCAAAGCACAGCCCCATACAAGCTACTGTGAAGAAAATTATCTCAGCCAAAACCAGCACACTTGCAAGAATGTGGTTTTAGAAGCCTTTCTTTCAAGTGTTCTCCCCTCAAAACCTTTCCCTCCAGGCAACTGTGAGATAAGAGACTCTATTACAGAAAACCACTGTAGTGAATTGTAGGAAATTGTTAGACACAATTATCCAAAATGTGCCCTAACTGTAGTATTCAAATAACAAGTCATAAGTTATTAGTTCTAAAGCATGCTACGTGTTTCTCAGTTACCCATTGAAATTGTATTTACAATGCCACTGGCATAAATATTTACCATCAAGAAAAGGTGAATGCATAGGCCATTTTATAGACTTATTTGTGAATTGTTGAGCCTATATTAAGGTCCACCAGTCAACTTCGGGTTTTACAGGTAATGAACACACCACCAGAAAAATTGAGCATGTGCCTCTGCCCTGAACATATTATAACATTTTTTTAAAAAATTAAAGGTAGAGAAGAATTAATTTCTCTTCACAGGGTTTGAGTAAATTCCAAACAGAATTAATAGTAAGTTTTCCATTAACTTAAATGGAGTGGGAAAAGATCAATGCATGTGTTATGTGCTTATAATGGCAATGGCATTATACTTTCTTTAACAAAATAAGGAAAAGAATTGAATTCTAAAGTCTCAGTAAGGCAAGATGAGTTGTGGATTAAATTCAGACTCGAATTAGGTTTAATACACTGGCATTACATTGCTGCTATGTCTTGGTATATTGAAAACATGTTAATATGTTTCAGAGAATTTGCAATGGAGTCCTGACTTGGTTAGACAGATTAGGTGGATCCAGCTGGATTTTGTCAGCCCTCCAAAGACCAAAAGATACCCAAAGATGTGGTCTTGTTACAGCAGTGGCACATCACAATGACATCTAATATTTATAAGGTCTATTTCCTCGCATCTTTTCATCTTGGTCACAATGATAGAGGACAGGCAAAATATTGGAAATATCTTGCATTGCTGTGGCTACTGGGAGAAGGATGTTACTTATTCTACAGGCTACTGCTGGGACAGATGTTCATGAAGTTGATGAGGAGATAGAAGGTTTTGTGATATTTGAGAAAAAATAAAAGAATGAAAAAAATTCCCATGTAGAATTTTAGAACAGCTAGACTCTGGTGCAGTTTAGAGGTCTCTGAGGAAATAGTCTGGGATACTTCAGTGGTGTTGAGTAAGATTTTGCAGGTTTACAGACAATCTCCAAAAAGGGGTGTGACAAGCTATTTTCAATTTTTCCATCAAGTTGTTCCAAAACTTCTTTGAATAGCTATGTTAATGATGTCAGATCAAGGTTTTTTTCACTGTTTTATGTCTGTGGAAGGCTTTAAGTGTCTGTCATATTTCATTATTTTATTAATCTTCAAGAATTTGTCTTAAGGATTTCAGAGTTAAGCCTCAGGCCTATAGTTAGTACATATACTGAACCGTACCTACTGGTTAATGTCTTGAAGTTGGAAGTCATAGCCTATCTTGCCTTATATTTACACAAATTGTTTCAGACCAAGACCTTGCATTGGCTGCCTGCCAGCACTCTGCTTCCTCCTCTCCCAACTGAAGCCAAAGAAGCTGAAGGTGCTCAGCACTCCAGTCTGATGCTCTACATTATTTCTGAAATACAAGCTAATTACTTTTTGAGATATCTCTTGCCAGTATCTCGTTTTATATAAAGCATCTTGTGATAGCCAGTGGCATATATGAGAAAGAGAGCTAGTGGTCTTACCTGACCTAGCTGCTTTGTGATTTCACAGCTGAACTCACACAGTCACACTTTACTTTTTCTCAGCTTTATGTTATATTTTCATGCCACTATCAATAGGTTTCCTGCCACAGATGGCATTTCTTTATACTCCTAAGAATCTCTAAAATGTATCATCCATAAGATTAGGAAGTCACTGAAGTAAATACTGACAGTTGTGTATTTTTTTTGTGTGTGACTGCTTTGCAAGTGAAGGCTTTGGCTGGACAGTCCAGACTAATCTTACATGGGCACTTCATGTTTCATAACAGTGGGAAGAAACCTTGTTTAACTGAGTTGTTAGCTAAAGGAATTTGGGAGGAGATATGCATATTATTTTGGATAATCTAAAAACTGTAGATTGTTGTTTCAAAAAGGGCTTGCAAATTGTTAGGCTAGAATGACTCTAGGCATTCACTGTTGGCTGCTATTTGAGGACAGATCCTTTAGCAAGAAGGTCCCTTGGTCTGAAACTCTTTGCCCATTTTCACCTGTGTTCCATCTATTCTATAGTAGATGAGATCCAGTTTATCCTTTCAGAAATAGTGTCCATAACTACACACTGCTTTCCTGTTACTGCACTGTAAAGTCTCAGCAAGACAGGGCATTTTATGTATGTATCTATTTAAACCACATTACATATCAAAATATCCCTGATTTTAAGGCAGTTTTATAATCAAGCCATTTGAATTAAGTGATCAAAAGTGCAATAAAGGAGGTTTCTATGTGATGAACTATTCAGCAATCCTGGCTCCTACTGTGTATATTCAGCATGAAGAAGGCTGTCCTCATGCACTAATCAAGGTATTGCACAAGCAAATTAAAGATTTATTAATCACGTATTTTACTGCTTACACACATATTTGTCCATGGCTGAAATCATACTTAGAGTCAGCCCAGTGTCTGAGGTTGTTTAACCTGGAAAAAAAGAGGCTCAGAGGGGACCTTATCACCCTCTGCATCTACCTGAAAGCAAGTTGTAGCCGGGGGAGGGCGGTCTCTTCTTCCAAGTAATAAGTGATAGGATATTAGGAAATGGCTTAAGTTGCACCAGTGGAGGTTTAGATTGAATATCAGGAAAAACTTTTTCACTGAAATGGTTGTCAAGCACTAGAACAGGCTGCCCAGGGTTGGGGTAGAGTCACCATTCCTGGAAGTATGTAAACGACCTGTAAATGTGACACTTAGACTATGGTTTACTGGTGGACTTGGCAATGCTGGGTTCATTGTTGAACTCAATGATCCTAAAGGTCTTTACCAATCTAAACACTTCTGGAAAAGCTGAATATCTCCACAGAAAAGATGTCCCTTTGCTCTCATTTTTCCATATTTTTTCCAAGCCTTTCGCATTAGTAATTCTCCCAGGAGTGAAAGCTACAAAGATCTAGCATCAGCTTTGATGCGATATATCCTAAACTCAGTCCATATTTCATGCAGAAAACCTCAGGGACTGATAGAACAATTCTGTGTCATTCTTAAATTTCCATGAATACAATATCCTGAGGTGTGCAGTAGGCCTACCAGATATTTAGGACTCATTGCTTAACGTTTGAATCTAGACATCATGCTGGTACAAAACAGAAAGGCAGTAATTATCAGAATTAGAAGAAAAAATGGAAATTTATTAATGAATCATCTTTCCCCTTAAGCTGTACTGTAACAAGAAATAATCATCATTATAATGAACAGTGTTATTACTGGACCACATTAGGAACACCAGTGATTTTGTACCAAGCTTTTACTGTCAGGGGAATGGTTCATTAACCACAAAGAACGCTTCACATTAGGGATTCAGTTTATCCAGCCAATTTAGACATTGTTTAAGTAATTTTTAATTAAACTTGGGATCCTGCATTTTGGAATGGTGTACTGGTTCAAAGGAATTGTAAGCACAATTACTAAAATCAAATTGTTAGTAAATTTTTTCGTTCCAGATAAAAGTTGGCCGCTGGTCAATGTGCTAAGCAGCCATTCTGGCCCACCCTGCAGCTTCACTACCAATTAGTGGGGTGGATAAGAAGAGGAAGAGTAAGGCAAAACCTTTTCATAACATAGAAAGTTTTGTATTTGGCAAGGGGTAGATAAATGAAATTCCTTGTGAAATGTGTTGTAGACAGGGAAGGAAGAATTTTTCTTGTAAGCTCAATATCAAAAAGTGATTTCTTTTGATCAAGCCAGGTGTATGTCACATTATTTGTTGCAGTAAATATCCTTTAGGGGCAAAATTGAAGCTGGGAAAAAATTTTCACTTATATTGTTCGCAATGCTTCATCCAATTACAGGATAATATAGAATTAATGCAAACTGCCTTCAGACTGGAGAACAGCCCTGGCCTCCCAAGCATCAGGCAAGAAAGGTGAAAGTGCTATATCTTAAGGAGTATTCAGATTAAATCCAGTGTAAATGTCACACAGTTTCATGGACTTCTGTGTCTCAAGACCTGCTGAGGATCTGTTACAACTGAAGTGTGGAGTTCACACCATCTTGGGCCTCACTTAAAATGATAAGTATGCATACTGGTTCCTGTAAATAAACCAAACTGAATGCTAAGGTCTGCCATCAGCAAGAAATACCAATTCAAGTTCATTAAGATGGGGCATCAGTGAACTGTGAACTGCTGTGAATGTTTACACTGCTTTCACTCACCTGGCAGCCACACTGGGCTCCAAGTGCCAGCACCACCTTCGAGATGGATGCAAGTCATGGAACGTCACTGAGCTGCAAACGATTTCTTGTGGTGGGGGCCCTGGAAGGGTGAAGGCTGTGTCTGCATGAACTGGGGATTCTGGTGCAAGCAATGCCAGCCAAATTATGTCCCTAGAAACTGCAAAAAGTCAGATTAAAAAAAAACAACTTTAAAGAGGTATAAAATTTTATACCTTTAAAGAGGTATAAAGACATTAACAAACTGTATGTGGTTGTAGGGTAGAATGATGGCCACTATAATATAAAAAAATTAGACCTCAGAAAAGCACTTCAATGTACCTAAATCTGTCATCTTTCTAAATAGTGCCAAAGCTCATACGTAACTTAAAATTAAGTATATGTTTCAATTTAAAGTACTGAAGAGGAATAGGGTTTTAAACACAGGTTTTAGGGAGGGGGATTCGTATTGTGGCAACTTGCCTTTCTAATTAGCCAGGTAAAACTCTTGAGTTCATCACCTGTGAAGCTGATTTACACCAAAGATATCTAATTCATTTTCTTCCTCTTGAGATTAATCGTGATAAATCTCTTCCAAGTGTACTAAAAAATGAAATGAAATAAAATGAAATGAAACATATTCTTCATGCCTAAATGGATGGTTTCTCACATCCTAATGGAATATTGTTGAAGAATTACAATAGACAAAAGTGGTTCAAATACATTCGTTAAGAAGTAATAACAAACAAGTAAAGACCACAGGGATTCCACTAGGCTGGTTTCTCTTTGATTTCCTCATTTTAATTCGCTTATTTTCTTCACACTATTCCCTTTGCTTTCTTCACTAAATAAGTAATTGAGATGTATTTTGAAGATTCTAATGACTCTTGAAGTCATATTTTTTCTAATGTATTTCATGTGTGTGTTCCTCTTCAGGAAACAGCTGTGTCTTCGAAATGGAAGGGAAGACTTTTTAGAAATCTCTGATGGCAAAAGAAGGGCTAGGGAATGGGGCAGGTGTGTAGGGAACATGCGAAGGACAAGAAATTCTTGTGGTTCTCCTATATTTAATCAACATATTAAATATGTTATAATGAAAGTAATAAAATGCCTTTGCTTTGAGGAAAGCGAGAGGGATAACCTGTGACGCTGTTCTCATCAGGCTCACTGCACTCAGTGACTGGTGCCTTGGATAATGGAACAGGGAAGTAAGTGCTCATCCCACCCAAGCCATTGCCATCTTTAGTTTGGGTGTCACAGATGCCTTATACACACACACACGCACACAACAAGTTAAACAGGGTTTCCCTTTCTTGGATATGTTTAGTGGAGTAAATACATCCAAATATGTCCCCTCTGAAAAGTTTTGTAGGCCTGGCCAGCTTAGCCATTTGCTCTGACATTGAAGTTTCTCCAGGCTATTTGTCTTCCTTGTCAGGACTCTAAAGCTACTTCTAGTAGAAGGACTTCAAACAAACATATCTCTTGGCTCTTAATTATATAAATACATCTACAATTTCTTTCCTATGAGTAGTTTTCTCTGAGTTTTTCTGGATTGACCTGTTCTTCTTGACATCTCCTACCCAGTCTCCATCAAGTGTTCACTCTTTGCAGTACTCTGTTAGTGGCCTTGGAGATCAGACTCAGGTCTCTTGTGTCTACGGACACCTTTAATTCCCACTTTGTCTACCTAAAAGACAGCAGACTTGTCTCTGCTATCCAAGAGAACTGTTCTGTTTTAAAAACATGTGAAAAGCTCCCAAGACTGGGAGATAAAAATTTACACCCAAAAATAAGACATCCATGTTTAACAGCAGGGGTAACAAGAGAGTAAGTTACATAACATTGTAGTAAACAGTTATAGATAGTTATAAGATGAAGACTGATAGAACTAAAGCAAACCAGAAATTTTAAAATCACGGTTAGGAGCCCAGAACAGAAGAGACTGTAGCAGGAGATGGTGAAAGAAAATCCAGAAGTCAAGAGGAGAAAGTCTTTGATTGGAGCAGGAGGAAAATGATGTACGAAAAGAAAGAAAGGTGTCAAAAAAGAATCAGATGTGCTGATTTCTTCAGTGTCTTTTGTGGCAATTTTCAAACCAGTACGGTGAATGTCAATCAGATGTGGGCACCTAATTCAATTTATCTTCCTTTAAAGGTCCTCAAATGCAAATCTATTCAAATTAAGAGCCAGAAAAAGAGGTGGTGGGGGCTGGAAGAAACACAAAAGCTTAAAAAGATTGATATTTCTTTTCACTCTTCTGTGTGATGAATTGAATTTCTGTTAGTAACTAGCACTTTTGCAGATGCTTATTTAATGTCATGCAGGGGAGAGGCAGTAGGTGTGGGCAAGGGAGGTGAGTCATGCCTTGCTCAAGAGGGAACCTGCTGTGATGTTCGTAATGCACTGAATCAGGTTCAAAAATATGAAAGTTTCTTTTCTTCTTTTTCCTATACCTTTTGTTTTCTCATGTCTGACAGACACACAAATTCATGACAGCTTCTTAAAAGTCATTTTTACCATTGATAATTAGGCCTGAATACAAGTTTATTCCTGAAAGATAATTAATGGTTCCTAATTTTTACATAAATACAGTAAAACTTTATTGTCTTACGTATAGTTGTCTGATGCAAGAGCTCTTTGCAGAGAACTGGGAACTTGGCCACCTCTCCCAGCAGCAGTCGAAACTGGCTGTGGCATATGTTGTTATAGTCTCCAGATTTAAAGATGTGAGGCAGTCGTCTGGCTGTTTCTCTACTGGAACATCCTTTTCTGATGATCTGAATAAAAACCCAGACTGTTTGGGATTTAAATCAAGGGTGCATGTAGCACCACAATGCTCTGTCATTATAAGGCTGGGAGTTGTCTGAAGACATTGCCATCTGGTGTATAGAAAATAGGAGGTTTTGATGTTTGAGGAAAAAAAGCTGTGGCAGACTTTTGGAAGAGATGTGATTTGTTTCCCTTGCTTCATTACACTAATTTGTAAGAAGATTCAAATGCCATTTTTAAGGTTCAAATTGAAGTTGTTTAAGCAGGGGGGAAGAGAGTGTTGGTGACAGGAATAAAAGACTTCTCTCTTTTGAGACCCTACTTTGGGTCTGGGAGACCCTTGTGGATAGAAGACATCATTCAAATTAAAATTAAAAGCTTCAGTCTGGGATGTGTTATGGGGGCACCACCAGGCCTTAAGTTTCACGTTCTCCCTTATTTATTTTATTTCTCTGTGAGCCAGTTGGCCATGCAAAACATGACAGTTAATTACGCCTCTCTGTTTCCCTCTGACAAATAAAGCGCAAGTAATGCCAGCAAGGATTAAACTGTTTGCTTTTGGTTTACAAGGAATTAAAGCAGTGTGCAGTAAATTTTCCTGTAAAGGTCTTTCCTAAAGCTGTAGACTGGGGAAATAATATTAGCAGCTAATGTTGTGGATGCAGAGCTCGGTTCAACAGCCTTTAAATAAACATCCAATATGTTTTTCCCTCTCAATGGGCTTCACTCAAGGCGTGTCACTTGGGCTTCAGCAGATGTGAGCATCCTACCTGTGCATCCTGCCAGCCAAACACATCCACATCAACATCAGAAAAAGGGATGAAAGAGGATTGGAAAACTGGGGTATGTGGTGGGTTATCTAAATAAAGTGCTAGAGCTGTAGATGGGGTAGTACTGTCCAAACACCTACACTCCACTTCTATAGGATTAACCGCATGAATGTAGCAGCATAGGGTAGGAGTGCTTCTGTTCTAGATTTCCTGTGGAAAACTGAGAACCAGTGCCAAAAAATATTACATGTCTTTTATTGAAGAAAAATCCAGAAAGGATACATAAATACAGATCTAGCCTATCTATCCATAGGTATCTGGAATGCAGGAAAATACACCAGGCAAAATACCACTGTATCCTTGTTCTTTTCGAGCACAATGGCCATGTAATTATGCATGCTTGAAAAATCTTTCGTATCTAGTTTGAAAATAAATAGTAGTCTTAAGCCTTAGACTCTGGTCAATAACTGTTATTGAAACTTGAAACTGTTAAGGAAGAAAAAAAAGAAAAAGAAATTCTGGAGCACACTTTAAGGTGCAAGGAAACTGAAACACCAAGCAACAGATTGAAAGAAAAAGGCACTGTAGGTGTAATATTTAATGGAGTGCTAATTGTGCAGTGGCTAAAAACAAATAGGCAGCACAGAGTTTGTTTTTGGGTGAGTGGTTGATTGCAAGTCCTAAGCTCTACAATTAAAATTATAAATTATGATCTCACTTTTCTTTCCCATGGCTTGTTTTAGGACTTTGATGGACTTCCCTGTGCAAAGTCGTACCAAACACATACGGAAGAGGATAAGAAAGCACAGGTTGTGGGGTTTGGTAGTCTACCTATGATTTACTCTAGTGTTTAGGAATGTGAACCACCCCTGAATCTCTAAACCTCATATCTTATATTCAATGTGAATTGAACTTTTGCTAAGTGATAAACGGGGTTATTTCAAGCAGAAGGGTAAAAGCACTGTAATTAATTAATTAATTAATTTAGTAGCACTTTAATTGTTAACATTGCTCCATCTTCTAATGACAATCAATAGACAGGAAATTCTTTTTAGTGTTCAAGAAGAGCTTTCAGAGAATGCCAGAATCACAGAATGGTTGGGGTTGGATGAGACCTCTGGAGATCAGCTCCATGTTAGCATACAAACTGTGAGGCTCACATCTGAGGATCACCACATGGTATATTTTATCTCAACTTGTGATTCAGGTTTAGAGCTGACCAAACTATGCCAAGTTAAGCCCTTAATTAATACTGTTTTTAAGAGGTTGTTCCCTGACAAAAACCCGAGTAATTTTTGAAATTAGTTCATTAAATAAGTAATGTTACTCTTTGGTTAAGGTAAGGGGCTCTAAGTACTAGGTCTTAAAATTGTGTTGTTTGTTATTCATGTTGTTGCTGTTGCTATTTAAAGGCACTCAAGTAAAATACAACCACTTGTTATATTTATATGAGAAGGTATTTGGATATATTTGTGTTTTCATCTAGGAAGAAGTGCAGGATTTTCTGTCTCAGCTTCATAACAAACCTGCAGTAGGAATGTGCTGCATCCTGTTGTTGCTGTGTGAATACATTTCTGCTGCTATGATCTTCTATTTTCTCATCTGCTAGAGCATCAGGATGTTAACCCTGTATATCACTCATGAAATACCATCGTGTAAGCACAAAAGAGTAGGTACTTTCTACTGTTTGCACTTGAACATGCCTGTCCCTTCCCCACAAATTAAGTGAAGCTGATAAAATAGAGTAGAATGGCCTTCTGTTGGAAACACAGCCCACTGAAAAAGGTCAGAAAGTTAAAAGCAGATTTCTATAATTCACAGGAGGCACAAGACATTAAAAGTTATTGCCTCATTCATGTAACAAAGATTGTGTCACGAAAATAAAATAGTACTATATTTATCTATTCTTATGAAAGCATTCATCAAAAGATGAGGAAACAGCTACAAAGAGCATTCATCAAAAGCTAGGAAGAGTTTTTAGCTGTACAATTCACCACAGAAGTAGCAAGCTGCTGCATTTTTGAAAGCAACAACACATATCCAAACTGTGAAGGATTCAAAGGAACACAGCATTTCTTTATCAGCTGTCACATACCTCTAGGGCCCTGCTGTGTAAAACATTGGAGAAACCAGAATCTGCAAATCATTCCTTCTTTGAGAGGGATGTCCCGGGTTTGGCTGCAACCCAGCTGGTTAGAAATGGTGTGTCCTTTCAAGCCAGACATCTGGCAAGTATGACTTGCCCCCTGAAAGTGCACACCTCAGCCACACTTGGAGCACAGTGAGGTCACCCACTTGCAGCCCCCACACATCTTGGTTTGCTCTGGAAGGGTGCCAAGTGACAGGGCAGGCTGGGAATCCTACATCTGTCCTTGCCTAGACCAGACTGGCCACCTCTTCCTTTGAGTCCTGCCAGGAAGTGGTGGGTTGGACTGATGGGCATCGTTTTTAACCTCTGAGCAAGGTAACAAGGCCTCTTACTGAGGGGCAGTTTGGCAAGGCAAGATACCTTAGCTTCCTGGGGATAACTGCACCAACTCAAAGGAAAAACACTTCTTGCCTTTAAATTCACTGGCATGTAATAATTAGCATTTGCCATGTGAATCTGTTCCCAGAGGCCACGTGCTGCTGCTGCTTACTCTGACCCTTACAGAATTTTTCAGGTACTTTGCATCAAACAAATTACAAATCTCTCTGAAGAGATGACTGGCATTTCTTCAGGTTCAGAGCCCAAAACTTGTTCTGCTTGCCTGCCTGTGGAAGCACACTGCTCATACTATGGCAGTGAAACACTTCTGGCAGTCTTTGGGTGACTCTCACTACCTGTGCACGACTTTAGGAATAAAAACAACTCTCTTGAAAGAAATCTGACCACCATTGAATTTTTTTGCTATATGAAAGTACTTCTGAAACTGTGTGTAACTAACTAATGTCCCATTACCATACACCAGTCCTACAGAACAGTGGCTGTTACACTACTGAGCAAATTCAAGGGTATGG
This sequence comes from Oriolus oriolus, assembly GCA_013400235.1. NCBI lineage: Eukaryota > Metazoa > Chordata > Aves > Passeriformes > Corvidae > Oriolus > Oriolus oriolus. The sequence goes on along the minus strand of VXBT01009887.1, from coordinate 376,018 downwards.
AAAAGCACACATTGCTTATTTGCTTAAATCTTTCTTTTAACTTCAATTTTGAGAGCTTCCACAGCATGTCAGAGTTTTATGAGCCTTATTCTGACTTGCTAAAGGAATTGGCTATGACTCTACCAGGCAGGCCTCAATTTGATGTGAGGTGGCCAAGGATGCTTAGAACTGAAAGTGATTTTATCCCTTCAGCAATGCCCTTCACTGCATCCTTCAGGATATACAAAAAGGATTCAGAGACTTCACAACTTCAGTCAGTGTTTCTTTTACCATCCTTCCAGTTTGTTTATTGACATAATTCTGTCAGTAAGGTTCATATCATCAAATTAGATTTATTAACCCTTCCCTACAGAATCCTCTGTATGTTTTAAAATGGATTCAGATAGCTTTGTACTGTCAATTGTGTTATTTCATTCGCTTCTTTTTCTAGTATACATGAGTTTATATAGTTTTTTTCCCAATGTACAATAACCTTTTTAATCGCTAAAGCATAGTGCATAAAGCAAAAGTGGTTTCATTTATGAAAAAGACAATCTATCATGGCCTTTTTAATTGCTTTTGTTATTTATATCGTTAAATATTATCCATTAATCATTTGTGAGCTAGTCATGCCACATTTGCATCCATTAAAACACTGAGCTGAAAAACCAAGTAGACAACATTTGAAAACAATGCTTATTATGTTGGATGAGATCCAAAAATAAGGCAATAATACTGCTTCTGTATAAAAAAATGGTACTCTTATGACCAATTCATGTATATAAATTAATAGATAATAACATAATAGATATGCTATTTACAAATAAAAGTATAATTTAAACTAATTTATATAGAATTAGATAAAATATTTATACAGAAAATATAAATTGACTAAAATATTACTTCTATATTTATTTCTATATATCATATATATTGTATTGGTTTATATATATGAATTAGTCAAAAGAATTTCTATTCTCTCTTTACAGCTTTTTCACATCTTGCAAGTCATATATGTGTTCCTGATTTGCTAAGGTTATTCAGCATTCAGATCAAAATAAAACAAAAATATCTCAACAAACTTGAATTGAAACATGACTTCCAACAAAATATAATATAAAGAAACCCTGGCGATTCTGATTCTTCAAAAAAAAAAGGTTGCTATTTTTATTTACAAGTTATTTTAACATTTCTGAGAGGGTTTTCATGCATTTTGGAATGAAAAATCTCTGATTTTTATGCTCCTTATGGAAGGAGATTTTTTTTCCCAAACAGTTCCAATAGTGTGGGATAACTAATCGGAACAGTTCTTAGTTTAACTGTTTTGTCCAAAGGTTTTGTATCTTATTATTCCCACAGATCAATAATCCACACACTACAATACACAAGGCTTCCCTTTAGGATTTTAAACCTACCCACATCTCTTAATCATAAAGTTCTTCCCAGAGTGAGTATTTCTCTGCATCTGGCATGGCAGTCAATTGTGACGAGACACGAAGGTTCTCGAAGAAGATAATGAAAGATTAATATTACGAGTGGGAGTCGGAATTGCAGTGGTGGAACTTGTTCTTTGGCAGCCTGTAAGATATAAACACTAACAAGTAGCAACAAAATTGTGTTTTCTTACTGATGGAAGCATCTAACTCATAAAAAAAGTACTGTCACTGATAATTTTCTTTTATCTTGATTTCAGTATCATCCATCCATTGCATAAGAGGTTTATGTTGCACTTTTTAATCAACATTCTAAAGGGAAGGTAATCAGACATAAAATACAAATTACTGGTAATCCATAATATACCACAGGATTGCCCTAATAATGGTTGAATATTTAAAAGCAAAAACCAAAACATGTCTCCACATGCATAAAAAAGGAAACAAAGAAGGTGGGCTGAAGTGGAAAAGTTGGTGGTAGTGGCAGCCTAAGGTGGACTGTAGGGTTAATTTTACTCCCCTTTTATTTTGTTCTGATAAGATTGGAAGATTCTTTCATTAAAAAAAAAAGGAAAAGAAGACCCTGATCTAAAAGATAACAAATGACAAAAACAAGATGACAGATACAAAGATTTCAGCCATGTACACATTTCAAAGACTCTCTTTCAAAAATGTATAAAAAGACATCAAACAAAAGCTGCACAGATAATTCAGAAAGCCAGAAACCTAACATCATTTGAAATTTCACACTGGAAGGCCATTTTGATCAAAAACTTAAACCTACACTGCTAAAATCAGTGCAAGCCTTGTCCTCAAATTAAAGGAAGGTGGCATGCCCTATATTAAGAATATTTTACAGTGCAACTTGAATTACAGCTTGCTTGTATTTATCATAGTATAAATAATATGTTTTTCTTTGTCTAAGAACTAAAAATAGTCAGGCTGTATTACATGAATGAGACAATAATTTTTTAGCTATAGCAGTTAATAATACCTGTTACCAAACTTTTCATCCTCAAAGTTAGTAATTAATCCTTATAAGCAAAGCTAGTTGAAGGGTCTGTCTTAAATAATTTATCTGAAAATGTATCATCATCTTTTTTTTCAAGAATTTCTTGCTGATATTTCTTAAAGAAGGCGAAGGGAATGTGATTCAAATGTACAGTTTAAATTGTGTTCATTCTTAATGAGGTCTTACTCATCACATGGGATTATTTTAATTTCCTGATGACCATTAGGAATGTCCAGTGACTTAGGTGATCTTCGGAGAACATCCTTAATTGTTGGTTTGGTTTCCAAGTGTATGAACAGAAATTAATATTTGAGCCGTGCAGTCACATTTCAAAGCTGTTATTTACACTCAAAAGCAGAGACATAAAGGCTGAAAGTATTGACAGCTTGCCCAGATATTCAGAGGAATGTTGTCTTCGGTCGTGCATCTCTGACTAACATGATTGTCAGCTTAACAGACATAAAAGGGACTTTGTCATCATAAAATAAATTTGTTTTACCATATTGATACTTCTTACTATGCTGTTCCTTTCTCTGTGAAATTATGAGAGTTATGTTAAATTAGGAAGCATCTGGCCCTGAACCTTCAGAGTGTAAATCTGTTGCCTAATTGATCATGACCACATTACATCTTTTCCAATATGATTTTCTTTGTCTACATGAGGTGATAACAGCTGCTTAAAGGATATTAATGTGTTAGCAAACATGATTTAAATCCTTTTTGTTCCTGCAGTCTGGAGAAGAACAGTAGGATCAATAAAGACAGTTGTTTTTTAACATTGCCACTTAGCTGTTATGGTTTGGTAATGATTCATCCCTCAGATTTTGTACCAGGAACTAAGGATGCTTAAATATCACCAGGTAAAATATTTCCAACTTAATGGTTATTCATCTAAAAGAGTTTCAATGGTGAATGCTTGGGAGAAGATGAAAAAAGCTTAGAACAAAATGTTTACCTAGTTCATTCTGAAAATGTATTTTGAAGGTAACTCTTTAGCCCTCATGCTTCCACACTGTAGATGTGATGTGGCAGAGAGGTCCTCAGCTCTGCCCCATCCCTACCTTCACTCTTAGAGATGGCAAGCGGGCAGAGAGCAGCTGCTGTCCCAAAGCATGAGCTGGAGCAGCTTGTGCCCGTGTTTGGGAAAGGCAGTGGGCTGCTGCAAGTACTGAGCTGGGGTGTGTTCAGGGTCCCTGTCTTCTCTGCAGGTTGTTCTTTTGCCAAGAATAGAGATTATGATAATAAATAATTGTCTGCAGACTGGAGACAACTCTGTCATAAATACTCTCTCTTCTATGCAGTTTGCACTTTTGTTTCATGTAAGTAGCTCCTTTCTTTACTTTGATACCTCATTATCCCTCTGCTTCCCAAACTAGCTATACAGCAGCAGCAAAGCTGAAAAAGACTGCTTAGCTGTCAGTCTTTAAAACTGCAGAGAATAAGGAGGATGGGAGCCCTCTCTGCAGGTATTGTTTTGTTGCATTTTATTAGATCTGTTTCTTGAAGGGGAAGCCAGATTAAAAAAGCAGAGAATGGATTTTTTGCCCTCCACCATAATAATGCTCCCAGTACAAAAGGTCAGTTGTAGATGGGTTTCTATTTTTTTTTTTTTTTTTTTTAATATCAAGAAGCAACTATGCTTGAATTTGGCTTCTCAGGAAATAAGTATCTTGGACAAAAATGTGCTTCTTACGTGGAAAACTGCAAGCATGACCGGGGCACATGGACCTGGATCTATCTGTTCTGTAAAGAGAGGATGGTTCTCTCTTTCAAGAACTGAATTCACAGTCCACCAAAAAAAGAGGAGGGATAAGAGGAGTGCTCTGGCACAGTTTGGTGGTTTCATGCTTAAAAGCAAAAGGAAAACAAAGGAAATGCCTGCTCTCCAGCCTGATATCAAATATGTACTGAGACACATAATTTAGGGCCAAGCCTTCCTTGCCTCACCCTTCCCCAGGTTTCTCTCTCCCTGGACTCGTGAATCCAAGGCTAGACATGAGTTACGTGGGGTCGGAGGAGGGACGGTTCAGCCCTAGTTCGTGCCTGTTGCAGGTCCTTGGGAGGTGACTGCTCTCCTGCCCAGTGTTTGTGAGGGTCACTGGGCTCATGGGTGCCCCTGCAGCAGCACGGAGGGGATGGAAGGACTTGGGGATCACTTTCTTAGTTGCCACATACCTTGTCATTTCTGATGTCACTGTCATTTCATTTCTGATACAGACTGTAAGGGCAGTGACAACTGCTCAATCTTCCAGAAGATGTTTAAGTCAGTGGTGGATACCGATTTCTGCTGGTTGATGATAAAACCATACAAAGTCTTGTTCTTTAGAGCAGAATGAAGGCTGGTCATGGCAAATATTTCTATGTCAAAATGGGATGTTACTACAAAAAAAAAAAAAAAAAGTTGAAAAAAACCTGAAAAACATTTTCATAATTAAAAGAGAAATCAACCCAGAAATTTTTTGAAATGTTCAGAAGCCTTTTTTCCTGAGTGTGGTCTCTGCTGGCCAGCTGCACAGTAACATCTACCCACAAACCAGCCTCTGACCACCCATTCAACCAAGACCCATAGTCTACAATGTCAACATGTCCCTGCCCTCTGAATAAGTCAGCGAGAGCAAATTGAGCATCCTCTTCCCTTTGAGAGGCTTAGATTGCCCCACTGGGTCCTAGTAGATAAGTTTTTCGCTATTGTTTGAAAATGACCAGCAAGAAAAGCAGACTTTCTGAAGAAAAAGTCATTTATATGTAATTATAATGCAAGTTAATTCTCTCCTTATCATACAAAATAAAGTGCTTTTGTGAAAGACTGTATCCATGTTCTGAAGACTATTGTGTTTACTGGATGAAAAAACAAATCTCCTGGGGAAGAAGCCGTATCTTTGACTTAAGATACATAATCAATAACCTTGCAAGGCATTCAGGCTACATATTCACTAAGGAGCTGCTTTAATCAAACACATCCATGTCTCTTTTAGGATAAATCCCTGTTGTCAGCTACACTAAAACAGTATTTTCAGCTCTTGTTTTCATAATGTTAGCCCTACATGACAGTTCTGTGTCATCTGACTACCCTAATCCATCCCAAGGTTAGAATCTATTTTGTGTTTCAAATCTCCCAAATCTCTGACCACTTAGTTTAAGCAGGATTAACATAAGCACCAGAAACCACAGAGAAGCAACAAAAGCCAAGATTATGCTTTGATCTGCTCAAGTAGACATTTGCTGAACTCCAGCAATACAATGAGCAGCAGAGCAGAGAACAGGAAAGCACAGCCTCAGAGCAAAGCTTTTTGATGGATGTGCGCTGGTAGGAAATTACTAGCTACACTGTGTGCTTCATTAAAATTTTTTACAGAGAAAGTTAGGAGAAAAATACCAAAACTGTTCTTATCAATGAAGCAGAAGCAGATTTTGTTTCAACACCATTGTTAGTCCACTGTACAGACTAAAAACACACAGGAAAATGTTTCTCGTGGTACTGGAATTTAAATCAAGGTTATTCCTGGCCCTATATATGCACTAAGAGGCATCTGAATGAGAAGTATTTGTCTGCTTATAAGTGCAGAGATTACCTTTAGCAATTACTACCAGCTCAGCTGACAAAGTTGAGTAAACTCTGTCTGCTGTGTACCAAGACCTGATCCTGTAGATCTGATGCAGGGTTGATTTAAGTTTAATTAAGGAAATGATCTAATGGAAATGCTGAGTTTCATTTTCTGTTTCCTAGACTTAGAATTTATTTTATAGGACAGCTTTTGTGGTTCTGTGCTCATGCGGGTACAGTGCAAAAGGAGTTTTGTTTACTGATAACCCAAAAAACCAGATTGAGTCTCTTTATGATTTTTCCTGAGAGAAATGTAAAAAGAAACTAATAAATACTTAAATAAGGTTTTAAATAATTTTAATTATAATTATATTTTTCCTATTCAGCTGTAGACTTGTATAACCAGTCACATGTTAATAATCACTTTAACAATCATTTACCATTTGCAATTTTCTTTAACAGTCTGATTTTCAAGTGGAAGCCTTCCACGGAAGAAGGATGCTGATATTAATCTCATACTTAAAACTATAGTGTGATTGTTGCCCATATTCTGAATATGAGCTTTTGCAAAGCATTTTACAGAACACTGTCTCATTGCTAGAACAGTGACAATATTTTAGTCCTGAAAAGCTGGGAGTTTGCATTCATTATTCTTTTGTATGTTTTTTTACACCTTCAGAATAATAGTGTCATTATGTCCTATTCCCTGAACTAACTAATATTCTTCCCATTTTTATTTTGTTTTGGGTTTGATTGGGTATTTGGTTTGAGTTTTTTTTGCTACTACTGCTGCTGCTGCTGCTGCTGCATTATTAATGTGGAGTGTTCTGGCTTCTGAGTTTCAAGTAATATTAATGAGAGAAAATACAATTTTTTTGAATACACATCCATAAAAAATGGAGGAAAACTCCTCCTCTCCTCTCCTCTCCTCTCCTCTCCTCTCCTCCCCTTTCCTCGTCAGTTTTGGGATGGGTTGTGGAGTATAGCACTGGCAGGGATGATGGAGTGGTACTCTCAGATGGGTTTAGGGACAAAAGTAAATCGTATAACAGAGTAATTGCAAACACTGAAGATTTTTGGTGGGTTTATTTAATGTTGGCATCAAAAGAGACATGTCAGCTCTGTCTTTCACAGACAGGTCCTTCAGTGTTCCTGAGCTTAAGCAACAGAACTTGAGCCACCTCCAAGCAGAACACTGTGTTTGGCTCAGAAGTGCTTCATTTAAGAGCCAAGCCATCCCATTTGTGACCCACAGAGCAGCTTCAAGTCTACCTGCAGAAGACCTTGTGGACAGAGCTGGAAAGGAGCACCTTGGAATTATTCAGCAAACCCATTGGATTGCTTTGATTCATGTCTGGACTTCTGGCTTCTGTCCTAATGCAATATAGGCAGGCAGAAGATGGTTTCCCATCTGTGCTATTAGTTGGCAGTGGGAGTGTTCAAAGTATCTCTGAAGGGACATTAAATCCTCGCCAGTCTGTCACACCCGAGAGGGGAGGGGGTCTCAAGTCAGCTGAATCCTTCTGGCGGCCAGTTGCCATCTGTCCCTGTACAAATGTGATGGATCACCTGCAGCCAGGTCACCTGCCAGGGCTCACTGGGGAGGTGAGGGGGCAGCGAGGATGCACCGTTTTCCTGTGCCTTCTGAAATGGCTGTGTACCATCGGTGCAGCCAACAGCACCTGCACAAAAAACACCCTCCTCCCTTGTGTTAGGCTGTTGAATGTGCTGCCAGCTGCATGTCATGGGACAGCAATCCTGTCTTTTTCTTAGCAATCCTGTCTTTTTCTTAGCAATCCTGTCTTTTTCCTGTATTCCCAGTCCTTCCAGCGTGCTATCTGGCTGCAGAGAGCCACACTGAAGGCTGCCCCAGAAGCCGGTGTTCCTCCTGCTCTGGAAGTGGATCTGTCTGTCTCACCCTGAGACTCAGTACGCTCCCTCTGCTATCTGGCCCGGTGAAATTATCATCCTAACCTCAATAAAGCACTTCATTATTTTCAGTGTTGTAATTCCATGGGAATGCTTATAAAGAGGACAAGATAAGAAACTGTGGGATGATGGGATTCTGCAATACAATAAAAAGGGATTATTTTTCTTAATAAAAAGGGCTTTTCTGAGACTTGCAAGCCCAATGCACTCAGCTGTCCTTTTAGTACTGAAAATCCACATTTTTTTTTAAGGCTCACATGCAGTAAAATGCTCAACTGAGTCTCCCTGTGTCTTTTCCTCTCAAAAATATCTGGTAATGTGTCCCACAATATGATGTGATAGGAAAATCGCCTTTGTTCTGCAGTTCTTAGCTGACTTCTAGGGGTGAACGCTAGTTCAGCTCAGACCTGCTTTCATTTCAAAACTCATGCCCATTACAACAAGCAACTCCTTTTCCTAGTGCCATGTCAAAACCAACCCATCACTACTTTTATGTAACTTACAGGTCTTTTCAGGAAAAAGGGTCTGAGTAGTGGAGTTTGGCTCCATCAAATATTCCCTTTCACTCTAACAGCTGTTTCCATATTGACCTGTTTCATACTTGGGATAAATCTGGGCATTTTGAAGGAGAGGTAGTATCTGCTGAAGTCTTGTTTTGCTTTATGCATGACAGAAATTCGAATGCTGGGTTTACAGACCACAAGAAAAGGATCCTACTGCCTTCTTCAGACTTTCCAGCAGGAAAATTTATCTCAGTGTAACTAATTTAATGCTTAGTGGAAGACAAAGAGGGAGAAAGATGGTAGTTTCATGATTTTCCATGTAATTGTGATTTGGGGTTAGGGTAGCAGGAAGACAAGGAGGTTGTTATTTATTAAATTTTAATTAAGAAAATTCAAGATAATATAGGTCTAACTTCTTCTCTCATTAATTTTGTTGCAGAACTTGTTCTAGCACCTGGAACTAAGGTGAAATAGCTTATGCCAGTATAACACTTCCTGTCATGGTGAGAGGGATGCATCCCATACAATACTGTCTGGAGAAACAAAGATAATTCTCTAAAAACAGCCAGGAGGAAAACATCTTCTATGCTCATTTTCACTCTTCAGTGCATGTTGTTCATACATTAATCTGTGTGTTTTTCTGTTCAATCTAGCCAATCAATATGTCTGAATCTCCCAATAAAACTTGTTTCTGCAGATAATCTACTAATTTAATAAGATGAAATGCATGCTACAAATTCCTCTCTTTTCTTTCTGCACTCGGGGAGAAGAAAATGTAATAAGTAACATCTGATCTGAATGAAAACTACTTACTTAGAGTTGCTGCATGAAATAGAAGCTTGGAGAGAGACAAGGAAAAGAGTTCACTCCACCTGCCTTAGATTGCTACTATTAGACCAGTGGACTTCTTAGCTACTCAAAGGTCTCTTGTAAGGTGAAAACAAAAGCAAAACAAACAGGAATGTGACTCAGGTCCTGTGAATCATCATTTGAAAAAACCTAGAGAGGTCTGCTGACGCTTCAAGAGTCTCATTTCCTAGCTTGAACTTAGACTTACTAGTCTAAAAGTTAGGGAGTGTGAATACCCTGAATATTCTATCAGTTTTATATATCCAGCCTTCAAGCTGTAATCAATTTTTCTTTCCTTCATTCTATTTTTACTGCTCTGCTGAAATTACAGAAGGCCCAACCTGGAGTGCATCCAATAGCCATAGCTTCTGATGGATAATAAAAACTGACCCACAGCCAACAGAAAATGGAGTGATAGAGAGGAACCTTTTTTATTTGGGCTTTGAGAATCCCATTTTCTTCTCCCTTTAAGGCCAGTGCGAATGGGGCTACAAAAATATCCGCTGCTTCAATCAATCACCTCTGTCGTGGTACCTCATGTCTGTGATCCCTCTTTCCATTTCATATAGCAAAAATCTTCCTATATTTACTTTCAAAGCCTATCCTTGATGTTTCTTTATTCTTTTTATGCATGAATAATCTGTGAAGCTATTGATGCTCTGTGCTTACACACTTCCATTAATGCTGACCTTGACATCCAACATACATTTTCTTCCTTTCATGGGAGAAGTTGCACAGATCTATTCAGTATCTTTGGGGTATATGCACTATTTATCAACCTTTAAATCTCCTCCAAAGCTGTACCTATTTTGCATTTGAAGCCCACTTAACATTAACCAAGGATCTATTTTGCTGTGACTTATAATAGTTTTGCCATCACATTTCTCTAGACACTCACTCTGAATGGGACACACAGCAATGTTTTCTTACAAGTAAAATGTCTTTTAAGAGGTCCTGGACCACAAGTTGGGCACATTTGACATGTTTTTCTTTTGTACAAGAAAACATGTCAAATGTTCCTTCTTCCTTGAAGGAAGCTACGGGAATTTAAAATAAAATATAAGAAACAAGATCTAACTTTGCTTGGCCAGTCGAGAGCTTGCTGCCTAAACTGGAGCATAGGGCAGCCTGTATCTGTATTCTCCAAACACTGTCCAAGAAGATAACCCAGTTGGACTGGGCACAACCCAAAAGTACTCTGAAGTCAGCAGAAAGTCTCTCTTTGACTTGTTTAAAAACAAACTTACACCCAGAGGGAGGGAAAGCTGATATTAGAATGCTTCACATTTCTTCATTCTGAACTAGCTGGGCTGGAGATGCAGAGAGGACAGACAAAACCCATTAAGTGTATTGAGGAAGATTCACAGTGTCTAGATTCTTTCTACCCATTATTATGCTGGCAGTTTCAAAAAAGTGTCAATTTTCTGTGCCAAAATATGGGACTAAAACCAGAAATCCTCTTTTGGATTCATGAGAAGAGAAACTATTTATTTGTGATTCATGATGAAAATATACCTTATATATGAGTGTAAAAGTAGCCAGTTTTGTGTTGCATAGAAAATAGCCTTGTAAATATCTTTCACATTGACTTGCTCATAGTTCTTATGCTTTATATGCAGGATAAGCCCTGGGTTTGAAGTGTGTTTATTATTTAAAGGCTTGTTTTGATATATCAAGGTCTCTCCCATTCCTCCTGATGATCCTTTCCTTTGAAGGTTCACTACCTGATTGAAATGAGAATTTCCATCCACTGCATCAAACGAGCAATGATCTCTCCTGAAAGGTTCTGTATTTAATGGCACCATGTGTGATGGGAGCAGAGAGGGGAGGGGAATTACTTTTTTTTTCCAAATCCCTGGTCATCTTGTTATGTGTAATAATGTAGAACCTACCATATTACAGATGGCAGAACTAATGTAACCTTGGTGTTTCTCTAATAAATAGAATTCAAGCCCAGGTAATAAATGAGCTGTATGCTAAAGACAGAATGAGAAGTCCAGAGAGGAAGGTAATGAACCCAGTAATGTCAAATACCTTTATCTCAACCATCATTATAGTTCTTCATTACACAAACTTTGAACCATAATAGGAGACAAGAAAATAAAAATATAAACCCACATTTTTTATACTGGGATATTTGCAGATTAGTTCTTTTCCAGCATTATGTCCTTTACCTATTACCAGGTGCTTTCCTGGAGGTGCTTTATTTTGATTTTTGTTGTTACTACAATTTCTTTGTGCATGTTAGCAAGGATATGCAATAGGAATTCCTGATTAAAAGTACTCTGTTTTCTTATTGTCCTGGTAGTTCTCATATTCCAAAAGCAAACCTTGCAATAACTATTATTTACATGGTAAATCACTGGGTACACACTGAACTCAATGGAGTTTGGTTTGTTTGCAGCAAGTAAAGGTCTCTTCCATTCTTAATAAAATTTAAGAGTCCTTACCTTCAAGTAGCTTACTGTTACTATAAGTCTGACAAGTCTACTGGGGAGGAAAATCATGGTCAGCATCTTGGCCGCTGTGGAACAATGGAGTTTTCCAGGGTTCAGCTAAACCTCCTTGAGAAAACGAATGCTACTGGGGCCAGTCTTATACTCTGTCTTAGGCTCTAGCTACAAGGCAAACCCAAAATTCACCACCTTCTTCCTAAAAAGGTGCTTTTTTGATCTTGTCTTCTGTCACTTAATGTCGCAAGAGTCTCAAATGACGACACAGAGTCCAGCGTCTGAGAGAGTAAAGTGAAGCAGAGTTTTTTTTTTTTATTTTACAAAGCGGCTTATATCTTTTAACTCGTTTGAAGTTTACAGAAATGTCAAGAGGCTATTGGACCTCTGGTCAGCCACCTACCAAATTTATTGGTTACTTCTGCCAACACCTATTCTAAAATATTTTTCTAAGCAAGAATGATAACAAACTGCAGCTGCACAAAGCTTAATTAATTTACAAAAACTCCCAGAATTGTTTATAATAGTTTTGCTTGGGAAAAGAGAGAAAGAGAGAAATCTCACAAAAGTGCTGGGAAAGTTAGAAGGCTTCACTGCTGACAGCTTTTCTAGCAGTCACAACTTAAAAGTATAGAAACATATAGGTGCAAATACATTATTTTTATATATACATTCAGCACTGGTGAAGCCCCAGATGGAGCAGCGTAGGCCCTTTTTGCACACACACACGGAGCCCATGACAGAAGTGGAGAAACCTCAGGGGATCCAGCAGACAGCAACCCCAGCAATGGGGCATGGACAATATGATGTGCACAGAGACTGGTGGTGCTGAGCTTGATTAGTCTGGCAAAGGGAAGGGTGAGAGGTTTGCTCTAAACCCATTCCTATTTGAAGGGCGGTTACAAGGATGATGAAGCCAGGTGGTGTTGAGTAACACCGATAGTAGTGTATCAAGGGGCCATGGCCAAACTGTGGCTGGCAAGCTTCAGAGTGGACATAAGGAAAAAAAACATCCCCTGGAAAATTATTAATTAATTATTATTAATGTTAGCACTTGTGTCTGAAAGTTCTGTTTGCTTGCTACATCTCTGCATGAAATTGTATGCAAATCTGAAGCCCCTGTTCCACCTTTTGGTTAAACAATAAAAGACACATTTGGGCAGATTTGGTACAAGCTCAGACAAAGGCCACAAAAGCAACACTTAAAAAGGCAGTTTTCGGATTGTTCTGTGTGTGAAGATCCAACTGATTTCTCTTCTTTGATGAGGAATGAGGTTGATCATTACAATAGTCTGCATACGTGAAAATGGCAGGTTTTTTTAATTCACTGTACTGCATTCTCCTGATTTGCATCATGCAGTGTTCTGGTTTTGTTCTGGCCCAGAAGATTCTGCAATTTGCAACTGAAAATTTAGCTTGTACATGGTCTGATATGATGTGGTTCATTAGTATACCTTTCAGATATTCAGCACATTTTGTGTGTCAATAGGTAGGAGATTTGGCAGCCTGACCTCTGATGTACCCACGAAATACCTGACCCAAGACTGCTAAGGCTGTAGAAGCACTGCTTTTGATGCACAGTATTTGACAAAGCCTTTGATCTAAAAATTTAATCATTTCATTAAGCATTGTTATATAAACAACCTTGAAAAAGGTTAATAGGTGGGCACAGCCCTGACGATTATAGGCAGCAATGAAAGGTTTTGACATCCCAAATTCACTTGAGATCTCTCCCACTGAAATATGCTGAAATGAGCAAACAAAGCTCTCATGCTTTTCTGAACAGCTAAATTTATGCTGTTTTTGTCAAAGAACTTACCTAGGTTCCTTTTAACTCCCTTCTCTTGTGTTTTTGCCACCAACTTCATAGTGATTCCACATGTGAAAAAATCATTGAATCTCATGCATTTCGACTTATATCTTCAATTCAGATCTTGTTATGTTAAGATTCTTCCCTGTGACCTGATGCTTTGCTATTGCATCAGCACCTATTGGCTCCAGGTAAAGCCGGGTCCAGCCTTACTTCAGCAATTGTAGGAGGCCGCCTCTGCTCCAGAGATATTGTAATTACCCCAGACAAGGAAGTCGTAGGAGGGAAAATGTAGGGAGTATGAGAGGATCTCATCATTGTCAGAATGGATCATAAAGCTGGCCATGCTCTTATTCACTGAACTACACTTCAGCCATTGTGTAAAGGCATCTATCCAAGAAATATAAGACAAGTGACTTAGAGTGTTGCAATGAAAGAGTAAAAGGACAAGCCACAGGGAGGCAAGGGGAAAAGAATACCACTTAGGTCAACAATATCATTAAGAGCAATCATTAAAAGAAAGAAGATCGTTAACTGCTGTTTCAGATTCTGTGCTGTTCTTAAAACAATGTACTCTTATTTTCTTCTTTCCTCTAACCTGGTGTATTACTTCTTTGTTTGTTTAATGACACCAGACATGTACTTAAGAAAATTGCACACCAAGGATCTGATTTATTGCCTAGATTCCATTTGCATGAGAAAACAGCACCAAAGCAGTATTTGACAGGTACGTATCAATTCAACTCCTAAGGGGTGCATTTTGAGTCAATTGTGCGAGGAATTAGGCATGCAGTTACTTACAACATTTATTTAAATCTGTGAGAATTTAGTACTTCTCCTCAGGAAGTAAAATTACAAGCAGGCTGTCTGGATTCAATTACATTGCAAGTACAACCTTGCTGTCCTGACCCACACAAGACTCTGCCAGTTTATTCTACAATATCCCAAAAATATTTCAGTTAAACTTCATTTTATCTTGGTTCTGACATTTCCAAGCCACTAACGAAAGTGGTTCCAAATTGCCTAGGGCTAGTCCAACCAGTATGAGTTCATTATTGGAAGAATGATACCCACCAGTTCCTCTCCACATCCTCTTCAAAGTACATTTGGGAGCACATTCAGAAATCTATCTAGTAAAAAACTTTGCAGAAGAAAAACTTGCTTATTACAAAGGCAAAGATATAAAACTCAGGGGATTTCCCATTTTACTGATGGTGAATTTTTTTTCTGTGTTAGCATAATGGATACAAATGCATTTCATTTGAAATCAGCTACGAGGGCAAGCTAATTGATTTAAAACTGTTGGCAGAAACAGGAAAAAATATTGATAAAAAAGAGGAATAATTATTTCATGCTTACAGTCACAGCTGACTGGGAATTTTCCAGCAAAACAAAAGTTGCAATAAAATATAAATTTGTCATTACCATCTGCTCCTCAAAGTCCTAATACTTTATGAACATTGATGCACTAAGTCTGAAAATACCCATGTTATGCAGAAAACTATTTATTAACCTGTTTTATAGATGCACAGCTTTCTGTGGGCCATTTGCATAGACATGAATTTCATGCTATGGGAGCACCTCTGGGTCAGACTTTCAGGTGGCCAATTCCCACATATTATCTGTGGCACTCAGGCTCCTAAATTGCTTTTTAGCAGGAGAAACAGCTGCTTTGCAGGTCAGGCTTTTAAAATAATCTTCAAACATTGGTTGGCAGAGAGACGTGCTGATGTACGTGATATACCCAGAGAAGAAAAAGTCCTAATGATGGCAGCTGAGATGGAGGTATCTGACCTTATGTATTTTAATGTGTGAGGGAACTAGCTCTTTCTTCATTAGAGAAATGGCTGAGCAATGAATGAAGCATGTATTCATACAGAGAACACCAGCATGAAAGATTATGAAGTAATGCACCAAGGATAATTTACAAGGAATGTATGCAAATTCAGCATCACATCAAGGCAGGAGATCCAGGCTCTAATACCAGACCCAGCCCTCCAAATATAAATGACACTTTGGTTAAGTTACTTAAACTGTTAGTGCCATTTCTTCCTCTGTCTCCTTTTGTCTGCCTGCTCTATCTAGACACTAAGCTTCTTAAAGCACGGACTGTGGTTTCCATGCTCACACAATGCACAGAACAATAATGGGTCCATGCTCAGCTGGAACTTTTAGAGTGTATCATAATAGAGCTAATTAATGGTAATGAGATCTATGGGGTATTTCAGATACTGCTTTTTAAAGATATCCGTGCTGGGTCAGAGCTGTGAGACTTCTCATGCACACAGTGAATCATATCCCATTCTGCCAGCTGAGGAAGGAAAGTTTCCACGGTTAGTGGGTAAGGAGTATGGTTTCTCCAGCATCAAATCACATTGGGACTAGACAAATATACTATTTGCAGATGGAATATATTGATGGAAGCCTTGGTTTTGTGCTTTTTTTTTTCTTTTGTACAATATCTGGTAATGAGAGGGAATCAGTAAAAATTATTGTGATGTTATTAGCAATAATTCTTCTGACAATGCTAGCATATTAATGGCATTGTCTACTT
The DNA here is from genome assembly GCA_013400235.1 of Oriolus oriolus. Taxonomy (NCBI): domain Eukaryota; kingdom Metazoa; phylum Chordata; class Aves; order Passeriformes; family Corvidae; genus Oriolus; species Oriolus oriolus. The sequence continues at coordinate 359,955 of VXBT01009887.1, read as the reverse complement.
CTTTGGTTTGGTTTAGATTGGGAGTCCCATGGTTTTGCTGTCTGATTTCTTGAAAAGGGAAAAAAAGCCAACCCAGTTTCTAGGGAAGGGTATTATTTAGTCTGATTTAGTTAGTCACCCTCATCCAGTTCTAGCATGTCTATACATGCCTTTTCCGGGTCTTCAGTGCAGTTATGCATAGAATATGCTGAGTTTGAAGGGACCCATCAGGATCATCGAGTCACACCATGTGCCCAAATTTTCCAAGTGCTTCTTGAACTCTGTCAGGCTTGGTGCTGTGACCACTTCCCTGAGGAACCTGTCCCAGTGTCCAACCACCTTCTGGAGGAAAAACCTTTACCTGGTATCCAACGTAAACCTCCCCTGACTCCCCTTCCTGTCATTTCCTTGAGTCCTGTTACTCGTCACAAGAGTAAAAAGTTTGGTACCTGCCCCTCTGCTTCCCTTCAGGAAGATGTTGAAGACTGAGGTCTTCCCTCAGTCTTCTCTTCTTCAGGCTGGACAGACGAAGTGACCTCAGCCACTCATCACACGGCTTCCCCTCAGGGACCTTCACCACCCCTATGATGTAGAACTATGTAGAACTAAACTTGGTTGATTTTCTGCAGATCTTCCTAGGTTAACAGGGCAGAGTAGTTTAAATGTTGGAATTTATTTGTCATAAACTTGTCTGTTCTTCCAGGTGGCTGCAATATAACCATGGTAATACAGGGAACAATCACAGATAACAGGAGCCATAGTGACGAGGAAGCTGCATAGTGGAAAAGGAATTAGCATAGTTTGAGTGGGGACACATTAGTCTTTCACATTTTTTCTGTCTCAAGAAAGATGGCTAGAGATTTTCTGTTTGTCTTGGATGAACCCCAGCAATGCCGACTGTGGAAACAGGGACAAAAGATTCCTTGTTGTCACTGTTCTTCTGTTTGGGTTTTGTTTGTTTGTTTTTAACATGAAATTTCAGCAAACCTGAGACACAAACACCTACCAGCCTCCCTGCCCAATTCCTGTGCATGTGCTAACTCACTGCCAAAACAGCAAATGCGGCACATACTATGCATGGCATATTTTAGCATTAAATAAAGAAGTCATAGATGAACTTGGTTCCCACTTGGGCTGACTTTTTTTAATGAGGACTTCATGCAGAGAAAAATGACTAGCTGAGCACATTTTCCTCGACCCAGTTTCACCCATGGGGTTATATGCTTTATTTATTTTTAAATTAATGATTAGGGAGGATTCTGCAGATTTTGGTTGGTTTATATCAGTGGAAAAAAATGTGGCCAATTTTTTTTTACTAGCAAGAGGGTTTTTTCACTTTCCACAAGCAGATATTATTCTGTCTCCCATTTAGAATAAGAATTTCACAGACTTTAATCTCTTTTATCTTTTCTTTGTTCTTGATTTATGATCACTATGTTTGGAAGTGGCAAAATATTTTCTTTCCTTTCCGAAATGGAATATTGTTCTTCTGCTTGTCAGTTCCTCTTGATCAGCCTTCAGTGTTCCCACAACAGAGATGCAGGCAGAGTTCTATAGGCAGAGTTCTGGCCTCTATCTCATTATCCATTTGAGTTGCAGTTACCACACCAGAATTTGTTCTGAACTGGTATTATGGGGCTTTTTTTCTTTTCAGAAAGGAAAGGGTCATTTTTCTGATAAGACTCCAACAAAAAAAGTTATCCTTTATTCTGCCTAACTTGTACAGTTTTTAAAGAAGATCTGCTTCTCAGAAGTGATGCCCAGTAATAGAAAATTGTTAGAGGTATTTTTAAAATTAATTTTTTCAAGAACTTCCTGCCTTGCCAGAAGGGAGTACGGTGCCACTTATATTACTGTCGTTCTGGTGACAAACAGGTTCAAAATAATAAAATGTATAAAACCATTCTTTGTAAGTCTCACCGTGTTCTTGCTTTCCACTCTAGCCTGCAGGTATGTTGTACTATTCAGCTTTGAGTCTCAAGTTTGTTATTATTGTGGTGGCAAACAGTATGTCCTTCTCTAATGTTTTCATCAGCCTAGAAGCTACAGCAGATATAGAGCTCAAATTCAGCCATTGAGTCTTCACACCTAAGAAGAAGATAATAATTTTCAGTACTTCTTTGGAGACCTCAAAATTACTGGAGTTTTCAACCCTTGCCTATTTGTAATCTTATTTATCAGTTTGGGAAGAGAGGAAAATAATAAAATGCCCCAGTCTTGTTATGAAAAAATTAAAAATTCAGCAATGGGATACCTTTCTCCTTTCTTTTGTGAGAGAATTTTGTGAACATTTGATTGTGCACCAAAGCCAGTTTTGTATGAAACAACATTTACTTGGGAAAAAATTTTTCATTAGAACAACCAAACCAGTTTTGGAGAAGACAAGTTTATGAAAAGTCTGTTTTGAACAATATAACCCCTTTTAAGGTTAGAGATCAGAATTCATAAAATTTGTCTGTTTTCACTTCCAGTCCCAGTGAATAGATTTATTTCACTTTTTTTTCTTTAATTTTTACATGACTCCATTGTTCACATAAATATTTTGTAGGAGAAAAACACTCAGGAATTAAGCTGTAAAAAAACATACAAGATTTTTATCTTGCTGCTAGCATTTCTCATGAAAATCACATCACTTAAAGAGCTCTATGGGAAAAAAAGAAAAGCATCAGTAATGTCTTTTTGCTGGATTAATGACAAACTGACTAATGTTCTCTACCCACTTTGTGCCATTCCAGTGACATTGAATAGCTTTAAATATGGTTTTAATGGCATTATTGAAATGCTGTTGAACAACCAGTATGCACCAGAAAATCCGTCCTTTCAAGTACAATAGATTGTATAGGCTCATTTCATGTTTCTTATGTCCAAATGAGATTAACACATACTTTTGTTTAAATGTAAGATGAACATAACACTCAGCTCTGTAGCTGTTATTCAGAAAAAGCTGTTTCCACATTTTCTGTTCATGTGAGAACTACAGGAACAGGCCAGAAGGAATCATAAATCATAAATATATGCATTTTTATGCAATTCAGAATTCTGCAGATCCTCTCTGACCACTGCCTCACAAGAAAGCAACAAAATATTCCAGCATTGTAGAGGGATGCTAGGTGGTCATTCCTCCATGAGATACATAACCTGTGATCCATGATCTGTATCTCTGTGCAAATTGCCCCAAGTTACCACAAATTAAACTAGGACATGAATTTACCTCTTTTATTTCAAAGGCCACAACACAACCTAACTCGTTCTGAAGTCTCCTCCACAGAACTGCCAGAGAATAGTTTTATAAATTAAGCACATTGCTTTCACACTAATGATTGCAGTTTTACAATGAGTTAATATAAAACATAAACAGCATTTTTTACAACCACTAGTTAGTGCAATGTGTGCACAATTAGCAGCCTTTATGAATACCCTTTCATGTATTTATTAAAGAGTCCATAAAAATGTCGAGTCTAATATATTTAATATTTTTTCTCCTTCTCTGCAATAAAGCACCTTAGTATGAGTCGGAAAAGAATGACAAGCTGAAGTGCTTTGCATCCCAATCCATCATTTAAATTATGCAGGGATTACTAGAAATGAATTTTTTGTACTTTAACAGAGCTCAAGTGTTTCTTAAGCCATAACAACACAATGGATGTGGTGATCACTTCAGAATAATCATGACACTGCAGCTCCTTCTGGAGTTTAAAAGACCATTCAGATATTTTTCTCTATTTTAAGCAGCTTTCAAAGCCCAAATTCTCTCTGCCAGTAGCAGTGCTTAACTGCATATGAAACTGAGAGGTGTTTCTCCATTGCTCATCATCTCCTGTATCTGGCTCAGCTGAAATATCAGCACTAAACACAGTCTTGAAGGGAGAGAAAGACACCATTTTTCAGTAAGAAGGTAATTTAAAAAACCTCAAACACATAAGCCATATACCTCAGAATTTTTATTATTCTCCTGTTGGGTAATTGAGGCTGATCTTATGAAGATATGAACTACAACATTCTGCTCTCTATAGGTATAATAATCAAAAAGTGATTACACCTCATCTTCACACCTTAGAAGATTTGCTCTGTATTTGTCATTCTATCTATATGCAGAAGAGACAATCCTGAAGTCCTCCTAAATAAAAGGTAAATTTTCTGGTTGTCCATCAAAAAAACCTGAGAGAGAATTCACCTTCCAAGTCACCATCAGCATTTTTAATTGATTTTCTTGCATATTTTCCATGTATTACTGGAAAATTATGAAGTTGTCTGTAATTATAGTTATGATGAAATTGAATTATCAGGTTAAAAGGAGTGTCTTTATATTACAGTGTAAATTTGGTGGAACTATCATAAGCTGCAGATTTTGAAATTTGATTAGAATTGATCAGTGATGGGCATTTTGCAAGCTGTCATTACCAAAGTTATTTTTCTGAGGGTTATATTCAAAACTCTAAACATATGTCAATAACACTCATCTCTATAAGACTTCACAACTAAAATTAAAATTTCCTTGGATACTGATTTTCTAAAACCTTCCTGAAATATCAGAAAATTTGTATATAAATTCTTACTTTAAAAATTGCTCCTGTCTCTGGCATGAGTACTTCCAAATGTCCTTAACCTTCGGAAATGTTGAAATCCAGACAACGTTTGTACTTCTGTCTTATATATTTTTATGTCCTAAGAATCATGCTGTGAGATCCTGACAAATCACTTTTCTGTTTTTTATATCCATGTTTTTAGCTTTTTTTGATGAAGAATATGTCATTTCAGTGGTTTGGTGATTATCTTTTCTCCCAAAATATTGGGCGTGGCCTTCAGGCCTCTTGAATACTGTTGGCAGTAGTAGATTCGCATCATCTGTCCAGTTTTCATGGAAGAGAACTGATCGGTGGTTCACTGGGACAACCCCTGGGAAACGCCCCAGTCTGCAGGCTCAGGATAGGCAGCGATGTCATTTATGCATGGCTCCCACAGAATGAGATTGAACAAGGATAGTGATGGGGGTTTAGAACATCGAGTGACAGTTTTAACAGTAGGTGGCCTCACTGTAGCTCAGCACTCAGTGTCCCCACTCTGAGGACATGGCACTGCTGTTCTCCTCATCACTCAGCTGAAATGAAAACCAACTTCTGACCACCTGTACCCATGAAGATCCTTTCACCATATTTTTTCTGGTTTATTTTTTTCCCAGATTTAAAATTTTTGCCCAGTTTGCACATGCCTAATGTTATTAACACAGAACTACAAAACAGTCACTGCAGTTTTGCAGTTATTTAAAGGTATAGAATAGGCCTAGAAAGGCTCTTAGAAGTTGTTCAGTTCACACCCCTGCCTCAAGATACCTAGAATGCAACAAACCATTTTTTGCCATGAGATAGATAGGTAAGAAACCTTATTTAAAATTAGAAACTATTAAATTGTTGCTGTATTGTATTCTGGCAATAGCTACCTGCACTATAATGGAGGGAGGAATTATTCCATAAAACAGAGAATGAACCTCGAGTGAGGTAAATCAACAAGCAAGCTGATCTCAAGCAAGCTCAGCACTGGCTGAGGAGCTGATTCATAATTTATAATTCAAAGTATGTAGGTCTTGGTAATAATCTAGATGGAAAGCACTATTTTAATATAAATCCCCCTGAATCTATTATCTATTATTTGGCAGGTATTGAATTAAGTGCAAACTGAAAAGTGTGTTTGAGAAAGGAAAGGAAGATGAATATTTGTGGGTAGAGGAAAGCAGATTTCTGGAAAGGCTAGGGTGAAGGAAAAATGAGATTTATTAAAATTAATACACAGGGAATATTGGTCAAAACCAGCTCTGCTATTCATAGAATCATAGAATTGCTTGGATGGGAAGGGACCTTTAAGGGTTATTGAGCCCAATCCCCCTGCAATGAGCAGGGACATCTTCAGCTAGGTCAGGTTGCTCAGAGATCCATCCAATCTTACCTTGAATGTTTCCAGGGATGTGGCATTCATCACCTCTCTGGGCAACTTGTTCCAGTGTTCGTCATAACAAATTTCTTCTTGATATCTAGTCTGACTCACCTTTAAAACCATTACCCTTCGTCCTTTGCAACAGGCCCTACTAATAAGTCTGTCCCCAGTTTTTTCTAAGCCTCCATTAAGCACTGAAAGGCCAAAATAAGGTCTCCCTGGAACCTTCTCTTCTCCAGGCTGAACAGCCCCAACTCTCTCAGCCTTTCCTTACAGAAGAGGTGTTCCATTCCTTGGATCATTTTTGTGGTCCTCCTCTGGACTTGCTCCAACCACTCTATGTCTTTTCCATACTGGGATCTCCAGAGCTGGACGCAATATTCCACAAGCAGTGGGACACAGACCCGGAAGCTCAAGCTGCAGTCAGCACAAACTTCTTGATGCAGGGAAAAGCACTCTCTGCAGTGGCAACACCTGAGCAAATTCAGCATGGAAGCCATGGGTTTCAAGCAGTCTTTAGGCTGCTTCAGCTCGCATGGGAACAGATGGATCACAAAAATCCCAGTTTGCTGCCACTTTGGCCTTTTTAGTGTCTGTACACAAAACAGTTGAATATGAGCTACTGTGTGACATTCGCCTAAGGAAACTTTTGATTCTTCTCTCAAGATTAACACTACCATGAGGATGTTTTTGTCCTATCTGTGTTTTGTAGGTGTTTGCCATAGGGATCAAGAAACAGCATTCAGGTATCTAGCCTAGAATGCCTGGTTATTTCAAAGAAATTCCATCCAAAGGCTGTTGTACAGCTGTGGGGTTAATCACTTAAATGCCCTTAACTGGATAAATGTTGTTCGTTTGACTTTTAAATTAGAAAGATGAAACACCATAGGACCTGGCACACCAGCAAAAGGTTCTGCAAAATAGTTGTATGCTGCTGATTATAATAATTCAAAGTCCTTCTGCAAAAGCTATAATTAAATGTCCTTACAGCTGAGTACATTCCCTTTTTCATTTTTTTAATCCTCAATTTTTTTATATGCTTAGTTTCAATACTGCCTGGGCCAATCCTCTCCCCTGACTGATGCCTACACTTCAGGGACATGCACTGCATGTCAAGAGTCTTTCTCAACTGACACGAGAACAAAACATCTTTCAGGGTCTGCACTGTACTCTTCTTTGCAGTAAGAATTGGAAAGCTGGGCTCTGAACAATGTCTTTTAGAAAACTTCCATTCTATTCTGATCCCATTTCACTGCTAATGTTCTGGATTTGGTGAAGTGACAGTTTCATGTGTTTCATTGCTATAGTAACACTAACAAAGAAGCCTTACTAGCTTAAAGGAATTTAGAGAAACTGAAGGAGATGGTTATGTGGAAGATGAAATTGTAAGCAGATATGAGGAACTTAATCTCTCCTTGAAAAAGAAGAATCTTTTAGAATTTTTCTGAATTCTAAAACATATTTCATTCTTCTTATTTTGTAGTGGTCTGATAGTCCGTGTTAAAGCAAAATGGCCATTGTCCTGGGCCCTTTCATAACACAGAAATCTTTGCTTTGAAATTCTAAGATCACAAAAACAAAAGTGAAACAAATGAGGAACTGAGGAACTTCCTTACAAATGAGGAACTGAGGCACAAATGGATTTAGACTGAACATTAATCTCCTGAGTCTGTTTATCCACAAGTCTCTAATTTTACTCAATAGCAGTGTGAGAAAAAGATCATAGATATTTATGCAAACAGATGTAAAGGAAAAGCTTCTTTTCAATTTTTAATATTTCTTGTGAAGTTTTAAGAGTGCATAGCTCTTGAAGAGTGCTGTCACTGCTACCGATAACTTACCCTACTGGTAATTGCTGGTAAAGTCAACAATTCATTAAATAGTACTCAGAGAAGCACAAGGTAGGAGTACAGTTTTCTCCCACCAGTTCTTTGAGGGCTCTTATGTGTAATTTGTCTAGACTTGCTCAATTAGATGTTGTCTAACATCCCCCTCAGTTTCAAATAGACTTCAAAATACCTTATCACCCTCATGCAATACAAACAAAACTCTTCGTCTTTGCTCAAGTGCAGACAACTTTTGCCTTTTCTGTTCATTATTAGTACCATTACATTTTCCAGCTGTTAAAAGCCAGCAGTTTGGTGGACTTTCAATAATTTACTGCTCCAAAGAACAATTCCTTCAAGTTGTCTTAGGCACTTTTCTTAGGATGATGTGAATCTCTTCTATTACTCCACTGAGTAGAAAGGCAGCTTAGTTGTTGCTTAGTTTGGGGAGTTTTCTGAAGGCTGAGGTTAATAATTCACATCTACTCACTCCATCTGCTGAGATCAGTGGTTCTGATACTTGAAGAATTACTTATGTCTTGTTCTAGTGAACAAGTTCTGATTTCTTCTGTACTGCAGGATGAAGACCTTAAGACCATGGTTACAATGTTTCTAAGGACAGAAAAAACCTTTTATTTCCCACCACAAAGAACAGCTTTGATGACAGACAAAGATGTGTACTGCTTCCACTGAAAATTTTGGGGGCTTCTGACATTTTCTTTCTCTCTTGCTTTGTTTTTTTGGTTCGCTTTGTTTTTAATAGAATGTGGCTTGTATCCTCAGCTGCAGAGGTATTTTAAAAGTTGGAAATGAGCACTCCTAAAGAACTGTGAAATCTGGATTGTAAGATAAAAAATGCTCAAGATTTATAATTTTACACAGCCTTACTGCTGATAAACCAATCTCATGGTATTTTATTGCCTGACACATCGTCACAAGACACAATATTGCTTACAGTAGTTAAACAACAACCTAGCAATAAGAAAATTACTTCATACTTTCAGTGCTACAATGGTGAGATGAAGATTTAACAAGCCAACAGAATAGAAAGAATGAGACAAGTCTTCCTATTCAACTTTAGATGTTGATTTTTTCAAATAAGAGAGGAACTTGGAAATTAATCTGAAAATAAATGGGATCATAATAATAAATTTATCTTATTCAGCTTCCACATCTCACTATAATGTGCAAGTGCCTTCAGCAGATAAGTAGGGTAGTATTTATTCTAAATGCAATTCAGGTTTATCATGAGAACAGATTGCTTTGCCTTATATCCTTTCCAGCCAGCTTCATGGTGGTGAAGATAAATCAGCTCATAATATCAGTGCCAAAGGATTTGCCTTGCCTCTGTTTTATTGACAAATATTTTTTTTACAGGACAGCCCAACGTGTGAAATCAATCTGCACACATGACAATCCCTCATGTAATGACAGAAGGATGAGCAACAGCCATTAATCTCTCCTTGTCACAGCCAAGGACTATGCAAAACGATTTTAGAAAGGAAAAAGAAATGCCAGTGGGTCTGGGGAAAGAAGGAGGTCAAATCTACCTCAAATGAAGAATAAAGCAGACAAAAGACTGGATGTTATCTCATCTGTGTGAGTTGTGTTGAAATTGTTGCAGTTAATTAGATTACTCCAATCCAGAATCCATAGCAATGCATTTATATGACACCAACTGAGTTAGAATGTTCTACCTCAGTCAAATACACTCCCTGCAGTGAAGTCAATTCCAATTTATAAGGGCAGTGCAAAACCTGTTTCTGATTACAGAAGTTTTCTTCTGGAGTATTTATTTTCTTCAACACAATCTCACTTCTTGTTCAATATTTACTTCATATTTATGTAGCTTAGTAATGAACACATCAAGGATGAATGCTCTACTCGTAGGAAACAGCTTTGTCAGGAATACTTTAAATTTTGGAAACAAGAAAAACTATTTCTTCTGGCTTTGCCTTTCTCAATGTTATCAACCCATGCTACCTCCTTAAGTAAACAGCATTCACTTTGAGATGTAAGGTTTTTATATCACATTGAGGATTGGGCTGATACACAACAGGTGAAGGTGAAAATTTGCATTATGGGCACCCAGACACCCTCTGTGGAAATGCGCTTTGCAGGAGAAGCTGAGATGGTTTGGGCAGCTTCTCACATGTGTTCTCCTGCATTCAGAGCACACTCACTGGAATGGCAGGAAGCTGTTCTGTGTTAGCAAGTGAGCACACGCTTTGAAGTCCATTAGGACACAGTCAAGGTGTTGGTTACAGCAATGCTTTCAGTTTTGGAGTGAAACATAATAGGAACAACTTCCCCACACCAACAGATTAGTAATAGCAGACATTGATAGAAAAATTGCAGTTGAAACCATGTTAGCAGATGACCTTACTGCAAAAGTCTGACAGGAGACCTGAGATTGCTTTTTGCAACTGCCCTCAAGACCAGAAAAGGAAAACAGGAGAACATATGGATGAGACATTGAAGATGCAACCAGGGTAAAAGGAGAATGAAATCAGCAGAAACAGCAATGAAGAACTGTCACATCCAGGGTATAAGTGATGGACTCAAAAGCAGGAGGGGGATTAGGAACGTCAGGGCTGGAATAAGTTTCTCTGAGATCTGTGCAGGGTAAGGCCATAATAAATTTTTAGCTCCTTCATTTAAGTTGATACTATGAGCTTCAAAATTTCTTTGTAGAAGTCTGCTTAGTTCTGAATAAGGTAAATATAATACAAACAGTGACAATGAGGTTAATGAAGTTAACAAGCAGAGAGAAATACTGTGCTGCAGTGTTTGGATACATCACATCCATAAGAGACAAGTTGAAACTTCATTATCTACTGAAACTTTCAAAATTCCTAATCTTTACCAGCAGAGTTTTAATGTTATCTATTCCAGCTATGTAAACATTATATTATTTCCAGGTGCAAGAATTTATTTTCTAGCACATTTAAAAGTAGACAAAAGGCATACATATCTTTTTATCTGTAAATCCCCAAAGTAGTTATAGCTTAAATTAAAGAATCCAGGTATTGATTAAAACATTAAATGCCAAAATAAACGTGGCAAGTCTATGCAGAGATGTCAAATGCCTTCAAACCACAGCTTGCAGTAACTAGTAACATTGTCAAGTAAATCTCTTTCACAGTTTAGAGTTTAAGAGTTCTTTATAAACTTGAAAAGACTTTTCCTTTATTAGACTGAAGTGCTTTAGATGGCCTCTGACTTTTTATTTTGTGAATTTTTAAAGTAATGTACAGAATGTCTAATATGGTTTGTGCTGCCTTAACAAATGGGAAAAACTGGATATTAAAGAAGAAGCAAGTAAGGTAACTGCCCCATCCAGAGCTTCTAAGAAAACTATGATTTATTCCTTTGTTTCTCACCATTCATCATCAACACTCACCCTTGAAGGGTCCAGTCCTTCAGAGGTGTAAATCAGCAAAGCTCCACAGGCTTCAGTGAAGTTATGCTAATTTACAGCATGATCTGTTCCCTTACTTTTTATTTCTCTGAGTGTATGAAGCACCTAGGAATGCTGGCAATACTTTGCCGTGACTCATTATTCATCATTTATCTACACTGAACTGTCTTTTTCATCTATTAGACTTTAAATATTCTAAGCTTTTCCTTATCTACCCACGCTTTTCCTGCTATTTACCTTTCCTCTCACATCAGCAACTACCTCTGTCATCTTGTTATCCATACTCTAATTTTCCAGACCAAATCTCTACACTGGTATTACAAGTGTTCCAGATGCTTAACACAAAAAAAAATCAAATTAATTTTCTTATTAGCAAAAAATTGGATTTTTATAAGCTTAATTATTCTGCCCTATTAATATGCTGCTGCTCCAGCATCCAAATTCCTTCTGTTAAACAAAGGTTATGTCACTCCTAGGAAAGGCCACTATAGTGAGAAATGTAATCTCACTAGTCTAGTGCACTGCTTTTGATAGTAACCAGTACCTTCTAGTTCAGAGAAAAATATGATGCCTGCAAGGCAGACAGGTCCATGTCCAGAAGTAGAGTCTTCAGCTCTTTTCTGACTGGGCAGTGCTTTTTTTTTTTTTTTTTGTGCTCCATTAACTGGAGATAAAGCAGCAGTGCTTGTGCAGAACGAGCAATCCATTTCCACATGCTCTGTCAGCCTTAAGGCACCAGCCAAGGAATATAGAGAGTCCAGCCTAAAACCCACCTTGCAGGCAGAGCAGAATGAAGCATCTCAGAGCGGGTGATGCAGAGCCAGGGCTGGAGGTACACACTCAGGTAAACAGGAGCACCAGCAGCTGGGAAATTCTGCAGGGAGCAAACGGGCCAGCACTGCAGCACAGAGTGGAGGGTGGCTTCCGAGAGCAAGGCCAGCACAACAGGGATAACAGTCAGAGCCCAGGCTTCTGCTGAAGGCATCAGGTCTTGAGAACTTTTCCTGTTCTTCATCTGTAAAGGACTGTCTGGATTAGTGTGCCTTTCAGTCTGCCACAGAAGGCCATCCTACCTAAAGGGGCCGCAACTTTTCTTGTTGGCAGTGTTTAGTGACACTTGTCCTTCATCCCTCAGGGTGTGGATCCACTGAGAGGAATCCAGTGGCACCTGAACAGGTGTAACCTCTGCCATGTCCCTTCACGGCCAGCACATCCCAGCAGTCCTCTTGCAGTGTAAAGCACTATAATGGCTACTTTTTCTGCTTCAGCATAGTCCTCTTCACATTCCTCAAACTCAGTGGGTCAAACTCAGTGCATATGTCCAGGGACATCAGGCTGAGATGCTTTCCAGGGCTTATTTCCAGTGATCCTTTCCAGCTGGATAATATTTTTTGGTTTACTTCCTAGTCAGCGGGGCTCCCTTATCTTCCAGATTACAGACTCCTTGCGAGTCACATTTGCAGGACTAGAAATTATTGTCACCCTGAAATGGCAAAGAGCCAAATTTCATCACTCTGCTACTTCAGTTCCTGTGCATGAAATAATTCCAATAAAGTGAAAAATGTATTTTTCATCCTTTTTTTTTTTTTTTTTTTTTA